>VZRX01006206.1:0-123481 GCA_013398075.1 Notiomystis cincta
ACTTCCTAACTTACTTCCTAACTACCAACTTCCTAACTTCCCTCCTAACNCCTAACTTCCTAACTTCCTAACTTCCTAACTTCCTAACTTCCTTCCTAACTTCCTTCCTAACTTCCTTCCTAACTTCCTTCCTAACTTCCTAACTTCCTTCCTAACTTCCTTCCTAACTTCCTTCCTAACTTCCTTCCTAACTTACTTCCTTCTTCCTAACTTCCTAACTTCCTAACTTCCTTCCTAACTTCCTTAACCAAAGAACATTGAACATGGTTTATCTGTGACACAGTTTAATTCCAAGTTCTGCTTTAAATTCAGGCTTTGCACATCACAGCAACTGCTCTCTGAACCACTGAGTTCCTGTGCAAGCCCCAGTGCAGGCTCTCAGGGTGTGCAGCTGTTCAGTCAGCACAGAGCACTACAACTGCAGTCAGTTTTACTTTCCTGTGTTTAGTTACCAGGGAAAAGTCACCACGTGTTGCCCTCTCTTGCTGCATCGCAGAACGTACGTGCTTTGAAGCAGCACTTCTTTTAACATCACAATTTTCTCATTTCTTCTGTGCTATGCTAATGGACGTTGGGTATTTACCATTTTTCCACCTTCCAGGCTCTTCAGGCTAATTATAGATTATATCCTAGACTCCTTATTCAAATGAATAGAATATTATTCGTTTAATTTCTATTTGCAAAACATCTTTTTAAAAATGAAAGGAATAAATGTTTCTAGACATATTCAGTATTCAGCTTTAAATTTTTGAGAAAATTAAGCTGACAGAAGCTTCCTTTGTCCTATTCTTGTTCTTTTTTTGAGCATGGAATGTCATTGTTAATCAGTGATTCATTTAAATGTTATGAATTATTTGAAGGAAAAAATTGTAGGGACTTTTTGCTGTTTTTCTTGTTTGGTTGCTTGTTTTTCATTAAGAAAAGGAACTGAAAACAAGATTCAGAAATCTTGGACTCCAGGGTACAGCATCACATTGACAGTCTTCAAGGTTATTATTTTGAACCTGAAAAGCTTTCATTCTGCAGCTATATGTGGCATAACAACCTTTGCCTGAATAATGAAAGCATAAACAATTTCAAGGTGTGCCTCAGGAAAAGAATCATCTGCAGCATCACAGACCATTAGCAATGGATGTGATCATCTTAACAAACTAATAGGAAAAGGAGAAAACTTTATCTATGAGTCTCCTAAGTGAATTCTCAGCTTGGTCAGTGATTTCCTTGGTCTCTTCTCGTGGTGAATAAGCTCTCAGCTTGCCAATTTGTTCTCTTATTCCTGTTTTGTGTGATTGAACTGAAAAGCTCAGAGGTTTTACCTGTACTGCTTTTCATTGTGGTGGTGTGTGACATGTGACTCCTTTTATTCATCTCTCTTAAAGATTAGTGTGGTCTTCATCCTTGGCCCAACTTCTTACCCAAAAACTTGCTGGACAGTTTTTAAGGAAAAACTTTTACCTACATTTTCTACTTGCCTGTCTGACAAATTGCCAGTGAAACCAGTTTCACTGTACTTAAAAGCTTCAACTATGGTTGAAAACCAAAATATTCTGCAGAAGGTCTTCTAGTATGATGAAACACACTCTAGACAGATATTTGTAGTGTGACATTGTTGTTCCAGATCGCAGAACCAGAGGCTGTTGAGATTATTACACGATTATAGCAGGAGGAGAACAAACTCACATGTATGATGTTGTTATAGATGAGTTGGATACTTCAGCTGATTCTGCTGACTGCTGGGTGTGATGCCCCCCAGAGAGAGTTCAGCAGATATAAAAAGTGGGGGTTTTTTATGGTGCATACTTCTTTTAATGATGGAAATATAATTCAATCTAATTTCCTAGGCAGAGTTGCATTTGGAGCCATCATAATAATGCAATTTGTAAAAGACAATTTTGTTTAAAACTGGAATTTTACAGCTCTCTGCTTTTTATATCTTCTAAAAAATAAGTGTTACTGAAAGGGAAAAGGAGTTTGGCTTTTTTGGTTTTTGTTGTTTTGGTTTAGGGCTTTTTATTTATTATTCCAAAGACAGTTATATGCATTATTTTTGTCTGGTTCTAGTAGCAGCTTAAGATCAAAATAGCATCATAACTGTTTACTGTTTGAAGAAAATAATTTTGTAACTTCATTGAGGTAAAAAGATTCAGTCATATAAAGATTTCCAGCAGAACAGCACATTCCCAAATTCCATGTGTACTCTTCAATCTACATGCACAGTATTAAGAGAGCTTATTCCTTCAGAGAACATAGCTTTTCAGTTAAAATTCAGTCTTCATGCTCCATTAGTGTTTTTACTTGCATCTGGTGTAAAAATTGTGTTCTTTTTTATCGATGTTGTGCTTTTCCCTTTTACGAGACGAGCATGGCACGAGGCTTACAGAAGATGCAGGGTGGCTTGTGAGCACCACAGTAAAAAGGACTGAAAGCTTTTCTTTCCTTCCTTATGGAATTCAGTGTTGAAACCGAGGCATTTAAGTACAGTTGTTGAAAACCTTCTGTTGTGAGCAGAGCTTGAAAAGAAAACAATACCATAGCTAGTCACTTGTTCCTTTATTGCTTCTCCCTGTGCAACTTGCTTTTAGCTGTTTATTTTATGCTGATTAAACAGGCTCCTTCCATTAACTTCACTTCCTTAGATATTGTTTCTTCTGCAAACAAGACAAGTGCCAAAAATAGTCATCTTTTGAGCTTTGTTCAACCTGAACTTTTGCTAAGCCATTCCCATATGCTCTGTAAATAATAAATACAATGGGATTCTATTAGTCTAATCATTCTAGTACAGAAGGAGGACATTTAACCAAGTCAATAGCATGTTTAATAATATATCCTAGAGAAGTATAAGCAGCTGGCTAGTCTAAGAAAGAAAAGCAAAATAGTCTAATATGAAAAAAAATGTACAGTTTTTAGACTCCTCTTTTTCTACTCCTCCTTTGCATTACTTTCCACCCTTTCCTAATTTTAGAAAATATTTCTAGGGGCTTCTTTTGAGGGAGAAAGTTTCCTGTCATTCAAGATAATTCTCTGTGTGTGTGTGTTCCTTTATTCAAGATAATAGAATCCTATGGCTCGTGCTGGGTAGAAACCCAGTTTCCCCAGGGAGATTATTTCAGATTTGATAGGGAAACTTGTTAAACTAGCAAAGAGCTGGGTCCTTCTGCACTACCCTTCTAGTGTCAGGTTTGCCCATGGTGGCACAATGTCCCCCTGGCTCTGCACTGGTGCAGCACAGGACCACAGTGCCAGGTGCCCCCTTGTCCTCCCGGTGTGAACCTGCCCTTTGGGCAGAATTTGGCCAAGCCAGGCTCTGTCCAGCCAGTGCCAGGGGCTGAGCTGGACTGAACTGTTCTGTGCTGGTGCTGCCCTGCAGCTGCCTGCTTGTCCTGTGAGCTGGATCCCTGTACCAGGAGAGAGTGGCTGTCACACTGAGCTGGAGTTGGGGTGTAAAAGGAAATATAGGAGGTAGGCGTGGATATCTAAAACACATGTATGTCACTGCTGGGTCAGAGCCAACTGCCCCTCTAATCAGCAATAAGTGGTAAATTAATAAGTTATGATATATTAATTCTTGTTTAGTAATACCTTGCCTTGTGTTTTTCCACCACTGTGGCTGGGAATATAATTTAGGAAGGAAAGTAGTGTTATTTAGTATCTGAATTCCTTTCAGTCCTGACAAACGCTGAGCATGCTGACCTTGATCAAGTTGATTGTTTAAATACATGCTGGTCCAGTGGTTCTCCTTTCCAGCTTCTTAGAGGTAGTGCCAAGCTCGAAATTAAAGAAAACAATACAGTTCATTATTGCACTGTTATTTTTCTCATTTAACTGCTTAATTTGTATCACTGGCAGAAGAAAAAAACAGCAAAAAACCACATTCAAAGCTCTTTTATTCTGTATATTCTCACACTTGACTTCATATCTTTTACAGTCAATCAAAGCAAGGAAAGTTTTATTCCACACTGACTCTTAAACAGTGTTTGGATATAAAATTAGTGTTCACTTCCTGCAATGTTTCTGCTGTTCTTATTGTAATTTAATCTCATTCTTCATTACTAACTATTCTATATAATATATAGAATAGTTATAACTATTCTAGATAATCCCATGTATTCTAATATAGATATTAAATACTTTAACTAGTCTTCTGGACTAAAGGCCTCTATACTGTGCCATCTGCAGTTTATCTGATTTATTTCAAAATGAATGTGACTAATTGTAGGCTTTTCAGGTCTAAATTTTAAAAAGTCTATATTTCTGATTAAATTAAAGGGAAACTGTCTCTTATGGTAGTACTTTTCATGTAAGAGAATGTTTGTACATGTGTTAGTTGAGCAAACCCAAAATTAGTCTCTGTATGTCAATGTATTCTTGAATTCTCTGAAATGCATCCAATAGAAACTCAAACATGTCCAAGAAGCACTGAACCATCATTTATTTATTGTCCTGGCTGCATACTACAGTAAACAAGAGTTCCTCAAATGTTTTGTTTTTCCTATAGTTTTGAGCAAGAAATACTGGATTCTTAAAAACGTATGCAAGAAACTTTCCAAGTAACAGGTGTGTGGGAGAAGCTGGCTGAAATAAATAGGTAGACTGCAAAGATTTACTTTGTATTTAGCCATCCAATCAAACACAGAGATACAGTTTAGGAGAAATAAGAATTTGAAAAATTAATAAATGGCTTAGTTGACTTAAATCTCCTGTCAAGGTCAGTGACAGATTTACTTTAGCTTGTACAGAAACAACCTTTAGGATAATCTGGAATTATTTAAAACTAATACTGCATTTTATTATCAAGCCATCTGGGGGAGAATAAATATTATTATTATTAAGTCATTAATGAAAATAAGTAAAGCAGTTCATAAAGACTTAACTGCATATGTTTTTCTACAGCCCCTTTCTTTTTATATTCTCAGTAAAGGCCTTAATGGTAGAAGTCCTGGCAGAGGGTAAATTAAATTTTAGAAATACCTCTTATTTTCATTAATAACAAAGTTAATTCGTAATTATTGAATCACCAGTAGTAAGAAGTGAACTACAAGGTTTCTGCCTTCCTCTTTCACTTTCTTTCCACTCTCTCTTGTCATCCTCATCACAGCTTTTCTCTGTCTGCTTCTGGCTTGTTGGAGAGGCTCAAGAGTGGTGGCTGTGGATCAAAGTTTGTCATTGCTGAAGTGTAACTCACAGTGGTTATCTAGTACTGGCATTATGAAAAATCATAAAAATCTATAAGTAAAGTGGGTTGCCAGCAACAAGAGGAATAATTTGAGGGTAATCCTGTGAAGGCCAGGATGCTTTGGGAATGGAGTAAGGATTGGTGCCACTTAGGTGAGGGGGAGTGGCAGAGCCCAGCAGAGAGGAGGGCATTTGTGGGTCCCTTGCTTGGATTATTTTGATCCATCTGTTCACTGTAACTATTGAATTGCTGAGGAAGCAGGGTAAATCACTTTTGTTCCTCATCTGCAAGGTGAGGAATGATAGCATTTCTGTGATGAGTGAATATGTCTCATATGAAACACTGAAAGAGGCAAGCAGTATTATTTTGTCAGGTGTTTTAAGATGGAAAGGAGAAAATTCTGGACCAGATCTGAGGAAGGTTAACCACAAAGACCTAAATTAGGGGGAGTCTTGCTCATGCATCTCACTCTGAACCCTGTGATGCTCAAAAGGTATTCCTTAGTTCTGTACAAAATATCAACCTATTCTTGAGGGAGTAGGCTTGAGAATTTAAATGATATTCATTAAGAAAATTCCTGATATTCTAGACTAAGGTGAGCATGCCTTTCTGACACTTTCAACAAACTTGGATGGGAGAAGTAGTTTGTTTCAAATTTTGGTACTTTAACGCAACCTTAGGGAACACTGAAAAAAAATGAAAGGAAATCTTTAGTTCTGTGATTTTGTCTCTTTCTTAAATTCTGAAGATCTTTAATTTCCTGAGTCTAAAGCAAAATGTAGAATTTCCATCTGAATTACCATATTTTTCTAGCACTGTGCAAAAGTATATAAACAGACATACTCTTATTCTAAAAAGCACTGAACAGACTGCTGAAGGTTTCCCTCCCATTTTACTTGTCTGATTTATAGCTGGAGTTGGCAGCAATATCTCTAGCTGAAGTTTCTTAACACTTTCTGTTACCACGTCTGTTTTCAATTGCTTATAATTTTGCCAGCTTCAGCTGCTTCCCAGTGTTTTAAGACCTTTTGGCTTGGCCAGTGGTTTTGAGCTTTTATGATACTGGTGAGTTACTTCAGAAGTTTTATGGACCTCATCCTGAGCTGATCTAAATTTGTGTAACTTGAACACAGGGTTTAGCTACACTTTCCTGGATATAATGCTGCAGAAAGAAGCCCAGCTGGTTTTATTTATTTTTTAGAGAGTTGTGATGTGAATGAGAATGAGACAGACAGTAAGGAAAATTGGGAGGAAGTTGGGTTGGAAACTCTACAGTCATGACATGTAGTAACTTCTTTCTATTATTCTGCCTTTTCATGTTGCACAAGCATGTGGATTCCATTTGACTGCAGCCAGCCCTGCCCTTCATCAAGCTCAGATTTCTTGCTATTGCAAAAGCAAGCCTGAGGGGGTTATCCTAAAGGAGGAAAACTTCAATAAGTAACCTAATGCATTTTTCATTGAATTCCTTCATGGAAGAGGTGGTAGAAAAAGTTGCCTCATTTATTTAAGTAGTCCTGTATTTGTGCTCCCCAAAACTGTTTGCTGTGGGAGAAGATCCTCTGGGATGACAGGATTCCTGCAGTTTGTGTGCCATATTCCCATGTCTGTAGTAGGAGGTTCCCCTTCAGCATGGGTGCCAGAGAATGGCAGCACTTAGTGATAAGTACAGGGGGAACAAGCCTGATCCCACAGAGTGGGTTGTCCATTTCCAGTGGCTGCAGTAAGACTGCACACATGAAGGAGTTCACAAGTCTAGTGCATTTATGGTTAGTGTGGATACTTTCTTAATTTTCTGAGTGGAGAATGCTAATTTAATCATGAGAATTTTGAGTCCTGCAGTGGTGTTTTAGCTTAACAAATTGTACTTAATCCATTCATCCTTCTTGTGATTTCAGGTTTTGGACTTCTTCCTGTTTTCTTAATATCTCTTTATCCTTTAGTGATCTCAAAAACGTAGTCTGTTATTCTGACTCTGTGCTTATTCTACTGCATGCATATATGGGTTAAAGCAGAGAAAGTCTCACTGTAGTATACTGTATTTATTTAATTTCCAGTAGTTCACTGAAGGTGTCAGTATTTTCAAGGAGACTCCAGTGTTGCTGAAATTGTCAATCTTATATAGTCAATGCTATGGTCAAAATACACATGCAACAAGTTAAAGAGGATAGTTAATTAAATGCTTCATTAAGGTTCAGTTTACTTCTCTGAGCTCTTAGTGTATAGGGCACACGTAGTTAGTGATGTGGTAATAAAACCAGATTGATGCATTTTTCCTTTTCAAAAGGGCTTTGGGTAGGGGCTTGGACAGGGACTGAACCAGCAGCTTTTTTTTTCCTGTCAGAAAAATCTGCTTCAGTTCAACCACATAAGAGACATTATGTTCTGTAGGATAGAGTAACTTACTAAGAAAATTTATCCAAAGGATGAAAGAAGACATGCACAAAATCATTACTGGGGGGAGCCTGAATCCACTACCAAGTGTGACTCTCATGGTGCCAGCACCACTGTCCTGCCTGACCAAGGACACAGAGCGTGGGAGCAGAGAAGTTTTCACTCAGCACTGCTGCTGCCTGGCAAACAGGTTTGAAAGTAGCTTTCAGGCAGAATTTTTGCCCATGAAACTACTTTGTGAAAGGTATAGATGACTAGTGAGTTTGTTGAGACCAAAAAATCAATACTTTGATATTATCAGTGCATTCAGCTGTTCCCACTCTGCTCCTCAGGAGAACCAGAGTGATCTTTGTAAGTGGTGTAACTTTGTAGAGGGAAAATTATCAAATTACCTGGGAGAGTAGCAGAGTTGCCTCTCAGGAGGCTCACTTTTTATTGATTTATAAAAAATATAATGTCTGGATCTAAGACCTCCTGAATATGTTTGATTTTAGCTGGGTTCTTGATTAAAATGTGTCTTCAGCTTGGTCATTCAAGGACTGTTGTAATTTTTCCAAAGGCACTACTTTTCTTGCTCTTTGCTGTTAAGGATTATGTTTCTTTTCCTTGTCCTCTGATAAATTCAAGGTATACTCATTAATTGGATGCATTTTTTAGTAATATTATCAATGTCTCTTGCTGTAGATGGATGCAGAACTTCACAGTGTTGGATTGAGACAAGCTGAGCTAGTAGAATGCAAGATTTATCATCACTTGATTTCTAGGTATTGAGGCCTACTTTCAGACTCAATTTCAAAGTTTTGACTTGTTTAAATTAGTTTTCTTTTTCTAAAGGCTAATTTAAAAGGGACTTCAGAGCACAGTCACCTTCTCTTGGCACATAGCTTTTCTGTCCGTGACCTCTTTCCTCTGACTCCAAAGGACTCCAGCACACCTGGCAAAAACCCCCTTTTGGGAGAGCAATCTGTAAGACTCATTCTTCCGTCTAAGAGTCATGATGAGGGTGGACTCCAGCTGAGCAACCTGATCTAGCTGAAGATGTCCCTGATCACTGCAGGAGGTTGGAGCTAGATGACTTGTAAAGCCCTCTTTCAACTCAAATGATTCCATGGGTCTGTGACTGCACCCAG
Source organism: Notiomystis cincta (assembly GCA_013398075.1). NCBI lineage: Eukaryota > Metazoa > Chordata > Aves > Passeriformes > Notiomystidae > Notiomystis > Notiomystis cincta. The sequence goes on from VZRX01006206.1 coordinate 8,698, forward strand.
CAGTGTTCTCTAGAGAGCCTCCCTTTACCAGAATATTCCATTTGCTGGTTCTCAGCCTTTGAAATTTGGTGAATTAGGATGTAAACCAAAAACAAGGGTGTGGCTGATCAACCCAATGCTTGGTTGAGCCCTTGGTAAACCAAAACAGTTCAGAGGGGAACAGAAGAGTAATAAAGAGTTGGGGGGAACTAGTGATGAGCCATATCAGCTTGCTGTGAAGTTAGATTGGTACCACAGTCAGTGTGAGAGAGGCACAAGCACATGTCTTGGGAGTAAAAGAGGGATAATCAGGAGAAAGTGAAGGAGTAGGTGAACTGTCACTTACAGTAGCCTTTTAGGTCAGCTGAGCTGTCTTCCCTGCCATGGCTCTGAGTTTTATAGCCCTTTTATGCCAAAGCAGACATGCAGTGTGGAGAGTGTGACCCACAATCTGGCCCATCTTGTTCTTGAGAAAAGTCTCACAGAAGAAATAGAATTTGAACTAGAAAGCAAAATTACTCTCTTAACAGACCGTGAAGTGCTGACAGGCTGCTTTTAAAACAAACAAAAGTCCAAGCCACCCAAAACTCACACTTGATTTTGTATGTTTTTGGATTTAAACTCCCCCAACATGTGTAGATGTTGTACAAAATATTACACTTCGAGAATGTTTCAGGTCATCAGTCTGTTACTTGCAGGATTAAAAATCTGTCTTAAAAGACATTATGATCTGTCTGGAAGGCTGGTGAAAATGTATCCTTCTCGTAGCTGTTAATCTCCACATCTGCCCCTCTAGAATGCTTTCATGTGATCTGCCCCTGTTGTTTTTTAAGCTTATGTGACTGATGCTAGATAAAGATTATATAGATCAAATGGGAAAGAAGTATGATTATTTTACATACAATATAAAATTCAAAAAGCATGCTTTCATCTACCCACTCCTTTAAAAAAAAAGGAGAGGGGGGAAGAAAGGTGTCAGACCTTGCTCAGAGGATAATTATCTTCTCCTGCACAGTGAGTTATAGAAGAAACATTGAACTCATCAATATGAGAATATCCCCCCAAGTTATAATGTGGAAAAAGTAGAGGGTTGAAACTAAGAACAAAGGCTTGTCAGACTAAAATGGATACAGCTGTGTGTACAATTTTAATGCTGTTCACAAGGAATTACTCTAAGACTTCTACAAAACGAATCGTGTGATCACCAAAGTGGACATTTCTGGAATTTAGAAATACAGCAATAGCAGGGGTGGGGGTAGGGGCTTTTCTCAGAAAATTTGAACACCTCGTGCTTGTTTAGGTATCTTACACTACTGCTACTTGCACTTTGAACACTGACAATCAGTTGGCCAAGGTTTTCTGTGAGCCTCATGTCTGAGACTGCAGCAGCTGTTGGGATGTTGGAAGGTGCACAGACACTGCAAGCAGCCCTGCCCTAAAACCTCAGAGAAGCGTGGTAGCTGTTATTTGATGCAGCAAAGGCTTTTAAAAGAAAAACTTCTTCATCTCCAACTATTTTTTTCTCTGTTTTGATAATATTAAGTGATTTCCTGAGCTACTTCTTATGGTAAGAATACTTAGTAATTCAAGACATGCAAAGCAGAGGAAGGATTCTGCTTGAGAAAATTACTTGCAAATTCCTGTTAATTTTGCACACAATTAACGTGGTGTTGGCCTTTCTCTGTGCTAGTCAATATGATTGATGGATTTCTTTCAGGGCAGTCAATTTAGTTTATTCAGGACTTTTAAACAGTGACTGATAGCTCTGTAAGTCAAAGAAAGAGAAGTTTAAAGGACTGCCAGAAGTAGTACTGAATATAAAATAGCATTCTTTTGAGATTGAAGTTGTACTAAAAAGTTTCATGAAAGCAGTAAATCGTTGCACCTTTATGAGAAGGAATGTATAGCCAGAAAGTTTTCAGTCTTTTTAAAAAATGCATTAGGTTGGGTGGGTTTTTAGTTTGTTTGTTTGATATCTGTTAGGATAAAAATAGTTTTGGTTTTGTATTCCTAATCAGTTAACATGTTGAAGCAGAATTAAAAATAAAATTAACTGTTACTACTGGAAATAGAGTGGTACATTTACCTCTCAGGAAACAAAATGCATAGTTCTTGACAATTTCTCTAAAAGAATTTACTTTTTACCAAATAGAAGGTATTTTTACAAGTGAAAGAGATAGGAAAGCCCAAACTTCTGTGGTTGTGGGATGTTGATTTCCAGCCCTTGCATAGCTTCCTGAAGGTGTCTCAGTGGTGTGAATTCTAGTGGTAGTCACAGTATAGCCAAGGCAAGAAGGCATCTTTGGAGGTCCAACCTTCTGCTCAGAGCAGGGTCAGCCAGAGCAGGTTGTTCAGGGCTATATCCCATCAGGTTTTGATTATGTCTGGGGATGAAGAGGACTTTTTCAGGATTTCATAATTACTTACTTAAAACAAACTCTGTTCTTACTACTGGTTTTTGTAAATATTATTGTGAATTTAGGACTCCCCAGCTATTGTAGATTGAATTCAGGTGACAAGCTTGTCCAGTTCTGTCTGGGAGGTATACACAGTTCCACAAGACATGCATGCCTCTGTACCTTTTCAGAATTTTACCCAACATTTTTGTGAGGATGTGATGTCACAAGCAAACTGTACCACTAAGGGAAATGGTCCAATTCATCTTTCTTTCCACTTTGATCTGCAAACTTGGTTCTTCCCCAGTACCACACTTAGTTCTACTATGTGGGCACATCTTCTGCCATATACAAAATCTTGTCTAACTAAAAAGAAACTTCTGCAATTCTCTTTTGGTATTGTGGGGTTTTCTGTTCATGTGTTCATGTTAGTTTTGTGTTGTTTATGGGACTGAGATTTAGACCTCCATGGAAGCTGTTGAAAGATTGAAAAGAAGCAGCCAAACTGTTTTTGATGGGGTAAAGAGTCTTGAGAAACTTACCCTAAATACAAAGGCTAGATAGTAGGCCTTTCATTCCTTTATACTGCTTTTTTTTCTTTTGTTTTTTAACTTATATATTTTTCTCTTTTTTATTTGTCAGTCTTGATGTCTTTACAGTAATTGCCCCCATTACCTGGCCATGCCCGGCACAGGGCAGCCCAGGTGCCCCTCACAGAAACAGCTTGGAAACCTCTCCCATGGCAGCCTCTGGGCACCTGCACTGGGCACAAAATGTCTGTAGTTCTGCTGAAAATTTAAAACAACATAAAATTGAATGAAAAAAATTATCTTTACTTTCCCACAGATTATGGGGGGATGAAAATGAGGAGGTCTACTCCCCATTTCTGTGAAGATGTAATGTACATTACATAGCAGAGCAGTATGTTTGTGCTCTTTAGGAAATCTCCTTACTTTAACTAACTAAATGCACAAATCATTTTCCTTTCTAAAAGCAGTGTTAGGGTGCTGGGTTTTATATCAAAAGACATCTAGCATGCATGCAGCAAATTAAAAGGTTCTCCTTCCTTTTATTTCTTTAATAAGAAACAAAGAGGTTTCTGCTTTGTTCAAAATGTGCCAAAAATCCACCATTCCCTGTGGATTTTCACATCTTATGTTTTGTGACTCTTGGGATGGGGATAGTGATGAACTTTGTAGACATCCTGGAGTAGGAAGTTTAGTCATTGACCTTAGGACAGGTAAAAAACGTAAAGAAATATTCATAAGGTATTTCATATGCACAGAGGATTTCCAAGTAGGCAATGTCACCTTTTGTCTTATTTGCACCTAGTTGAAATAAATGTATAAATCTGATAGTAAACAAAATATATGTCAGTTATGTTGGTATTTGTACCTGTTAGCAATAAGTCCAAGCACAGGAAGATGAAGCTACTGGATGGCTAGGAATCAGAAAAATGTTCTACTTCCTTTTCTACAAGTTTGGCAGAATACATGGCTCATTTGTCAGAGTTCCTGCTTGTCCTTCATTGTGTGATGTTGCATTGCTAAAGCAGTTGATCAGTGACCTGTACAAATCAATGGGCTGCCTTCCCAATATTTGACGGGAGGGTATGGATGGGTTGCATGCCATTAGTGGATTTCTCTGTGTTACTAATGAATATTCTTGACCACAACACAGCAACGATCAGAGAACTGGAGGCAGCCCAGGGCTGCTTTTCTGTCTTACACTTTCTTTGTGTCTGTCTTGACTCCATCAGGCTTGTAAACTAAAAGGAGTGGCAGTGCAGGCTGATAGTTTCTGATCTCTGACATCAGCAGGTCTTGTGGTTAAGTGTATGTGAATAAAGAGGGGTGAAGGAGGAAAAAAAATGGGCATCAGAGAAAAAGAATTTGTTTTTGGAGGTGCTTCTTCTTTTACCTCCTTCAAAGGAACTTATATAGAAACCTTCTTTATTATATGGGAACTTCCCTGCCATTGGCTGCCTGATGTTGTTTACATTTCCTGGTATAGTTCACTGGGATCTTGATGTCTCTGAGTTTCCATGATAATTTGATTGTGGAAGGGCTGTTCTTCAGATCATCAATCCACTAGTTTCAAAGCATAGAATGTGTTAAGAGCTTCACTTTAAGAAATATTGTACATTTATAAATCAGTTTGAATTGGATGGAGAGTTTTGGCTCCAGGGACAAAGCTTGTTGGGGATTCTTAAGTTCTTTATTAGACTAGGTGACACAGTTGGAAACTACAGATTCCTTGGCTCTCAGGCACCAAGGTCAGAAAACAGCAAACTTTAAGCTAATCACAGAAGAGAAGAGTTGCTTCAAGCTTAACTTAATTATATTAGGGAATTAAAGAGAAAACTCTTGTTGGTACTTTTTAGAGCAGAGGTGAATGTGAGCAAGTGGAGACTTGATAAGGTCATAGAAAATCTTTAATGCTTTGTAAATGATAAGTACTGAGAAGAGTGAAATGCTTTTAATAGCAAATCTCTTGCTGTCAGGAAGAATAGTTCTGAGACCAAAAGAGGTACCAAAGGCTGGCTTCCTCAGTCTCTCAAGACATATACACTCCCCTTCATCCCTGCAGCTTATCTCCCTGCCCAATTTCCACTATATTTTTATTAAAGTCAGTGCTATTTGCACTATCTTCATATATTCCTTAGTAAACTCATAAGCCATCCTGAAAATTTGTTATACTTTCACTAGCTCTTAAAAGCAACAGGTTTTGCAACACATTGATGCTGTTTGATCAAAGAGAAACCACTTAGATTAAAAGGTTGGTGTGAGAAAAATTATTATTGCTAGAGGCTTCCTGTGAGTGTTCTTTTATTTCTATGGTTCTATAAATACACACATTTCTACAAAGAATAGGAAAAAAAGTCATCACTTACCATCTAAATTATACTAAGATATGGTTATTTTTAAAAGAATTAAAAACATTTAGTCTTCTAAATGACTAAATAAAAAAAAATACAAATGGGGTCTCTGCTTTGTCTTTCAGGAGACTTAGGGAAGGCAGCATCAAGCAGCCATAATTTTTTTATTTGCTAAATCTGGTCATGTAAAGACATTACTTAAAGTAGTTGTTTAAATACTGCTTCATTCATGTTATATTTATAATGAGCTTCATGTAGGTGTTATGAACTAGGAAGTTTATATGTTTATTAATTGAGGATGGGGAGAAGGATCTGCAATAAAACAGTATAGTCCAAAAATAACTAAAATAAATTCTGGAAATTAAAAGCAGTTGTTGGTGACTCTAATCACTTTTTAAAATTAATTTGACTGAAAAGCTACAGGTATTGAATAAGAGTCTGCCAGTGTTAATGTGTGTACTACAGGGCTGCCTAGAACTTCTGACATAGGTATAGAGACTCCAAGGCAGAATTTCTATTGTAAAAGCTTTATGTTCTTAATAGCACAGAACCATTTTCCTAGATATTCCAAGCTTTGTCAGTAAAGTAGATTTTTAGGATGATTTTCCTTAAGTCATAGGATCATAGAATGTTTGGGTTGGAAGGGATCTTTAAAGGCCATAAAGTCCAGCCCCTCCCTTCAGTGAGCAGGGCCATCTTTAAGTAAACTAGGTTGCTCAAAGTCCCATCAAAACTGACCTTGAATATTTCCAGGGATGGGATCATTATCTGTTCCAGCGTTTCACCACTCTCCTCTTGAAAAGTTAATTGCTCATATCTAGTCTGAACTGACCCTCTTTTGGGTTAAACTCATTGCCATTTGACTCATTCTGTCACTACAGGCTCTACTAAAAAGTCTGTATACCTGTTTTTAGGGGGGTGAAGGACTCAGGCATGTTTGTGAGTGAAAAGCTCAATGTGACAATGTGCTTTTCAGCCCAAAGGGCCACCAAAACCTCCATATCCTGGGCTCCAGCAACAAACCACACAGTCCTCTAAAATTGTCCAGTAGGCTAACAGAATATCTGCCTATTTTGTCAAAATGAAAATCATAAGAGCTTAGTAAAGGAGGTCTTTTGTTTGTAAACTTACTACATGAAGGAACAAGAAATTGGACAAGAAATTGTCATTTTCCATAAGTTTTTCCTTATGTTCCTTGGCCATCATTTTATAAGCTACTATCTAAAATTATCGAAGCATATGTGATTCCTTGTGCACACTGTGAGTTAAAGAATAGATTTTCAAATGTATTTTGTGCCACTAACCCAAAGAAAACATGTTTTTGCTTCTAAGCAAATACCAGTTAAAGAAATAATTAGAAATGTGTCTGTATCGACAGAAAAGAAAGAAAGAAAGAAAAAGATAAAATTCCTTTAATTTACTTATGTAGGGAGAAAAAGGCTGGTTTCTTGTTCTGACTTGCAGATTCTAGACTTTACAAATGCCAGCATAGATTATATTTGGTGGAGTTCAAAAGTGAGAGAAACTCTTTATAGAACAGAATTTGGGTATTTCACACCTTGCCTAATCAAGGATTTTACAATCTTTTCTTTCTCAGTTTATTTTTCTACCTTTATTTTCAAGGAGACAAAAGATACAGAACCTCTGCAAGAACCAAAACTACTGTCATACTATTAGGGTTACTTCATTTTTACAGCAATATTAAGTTACATAAATATTTATCTCACATCAGCAGAGTTGATGAGACTGAGCGCAATGTGAAATTCAGTCCTAACTCATTACCAGGCAATTTAATGTGTGATTTCTTTGACTGTCTCCACAAAAACTGGTGGCAGTATATTATCACATGCTTATAAAAAAATAAAATTAACAGTGTGGCTCTACAAAGGTGGGCAATTAATTAAATGATATTCTTGTTCATCTTGCAGGTCAGGCAGTTAATTGTGCCAAGATTTGCTTTGAAATCATGCGTGCCTCAACTCAGACCTTTTTCCTCCCTAGAGAATTCCTCAGGTCTCGCTGTGCATCACACTTCCTGTGGATGCTGGGCTAATGCTAGCTAATCCTGTTAGCTTGTACAATAGATACAGTGAGATCTGGAAATCAGGATCTGTGCTCAGGAACTGGCATCTGTATTCAGCAGTTCTACACACCAGCAAATTGAAATCTTTGTGGCTCCTTGAAAAAGAGTAAGACATGGTTAAAATTAATGTCATGTGCTTTGATAATTCATACTCCACAGGGCAGGTGAATAACTGCAGCTAGCATTAAAGTTTTTTAAGGTACTTGTAATACACTTTAGCTGTAGAGTGAAACTGTGCTTAAATGAGTTGTGTGTTTTTCAGCTCCTCATGTTCCTCTATGTATATGAGTCTATTTCTTTAATGCAATTTTCCTTTCGGATTTACTGTTTTCAAACATCAGAACAGTGTAATTGCCAAGGCTTGGTTTGAATTTTTAATTTAATTGAGAAGATAGAAAAATATTCCATCAGTCTAAGAATGAGGAATCTGAAACTTTCAGAAAATGCCCAGACAGTGCAAAAGTAATCCAAAAGTTAATGGTATCTCAGAAAGTTTCAAATGGAATTTTAATATATAAATATTCTGTTGCAAATGTATTAAATTCCTTATTACTTGTACTCCAGCATATTGTACTGCAAGTATATATGTTATTAATGACTGTAGATTTTGCTGAAGAACTTCAAGAGTTTTCAGGCTTTTTTAATATCCCTATATATGTATTCCCTGTGATGATTGCATGGAATGAGGATTTACAGCTTTGTAAATACTTGTAAGTGAAGTCAGGGTTTCCTCTGCTGCAACCAAGCCAATTGGTAAATGTGAACCATTGAGTCCCCAAAACAATGGCAAGGGGACTTGTTAACCAGAAAACAACTCCATGTTAGGTGAAGAACATACATGGCAAACTTCTTGGCTCCATCTCAGCTGTTGCAAAGATTTTTCCTCTCTCCCTTCAAAGAAAAAGAGGTTTTTCAGTTTTCAGTTAGTATTCCTTTTGGAAAATGAGATCTTTCCTTCTTTACAGGATCAACATCTCTCCAGTGTGAAAATGGTAATCATACACAAAAATCCAGCAAGATCAGGAGATCTGCTATAATTACTACAAACAATATAGTAAAATATATCAGTATAATTTAGAGGAGAAGACTCTCTTCCCTTTAAACCTACTGTGACAGAAAAAAAATCAATGATTTTAAACAAAATTAACCTCATTAAAATGTAATCAACTTTGCTCTTTAATCTGGAATGAGGAAGAACTAGGTCATATTGTTAAAGCAATGGTCTTTATAATGTGAAAGCTTAAAAATTATAAATATAGATGCAGAAATGTGTGTCCCAGAAGCATTACATAGGTTTCATTTTACCATGCCTGCAAAAGTGAAAACTATTTCCTCTCTCTTTGTAATGCTTTTCAACCCCTGCATTCAACAAGGACGGAAAGAGGGTTGGGTTTCCAAGGATGTTCTTTAGAAAGTCGTTTATTCCTGCTATCATGTCTCACCAATTATTAGCACAATACCACAAATATCTCCAAGGCTTTGCAAGCCCTTTGGTGCAGGATGTATAGCAACTATTTAATAGCCATTTCTGTGCAAAGCCTTCACGTTATAAAGGCATACAAAATTGGAAGGAATGGAAAAAAGAAGAAGCTAAAATATTCCATTTGTAAGTCACTAGTGTTTACTATAAATGGTATTTGTTGAAGGTCTTTCAGGCTAATAGTTTAATGGCAAAGTTTGCTTAATACAAAGCTAGCTTGGTTCTCAGTGCAAACTTTTGTTATTCTTTCTTGTCTTCAAGAACAAATGTGAAATTTACAGATTCATTTTTTCACTACCAGATCAGCTGGTGTAAGACTATGCAGCCCTAACAGGGATTCCCATTTCATAGAAGAGGAAGCTAATGACAATCAGTGATTATTTACTTGAGGTTACTCTCAGAAAAGATCCCACACCCAATATTTTAGACTCCATTTTCACTGACACACCAGTCTGCAGGGCCTCTCCAGCCATGGACCCATTTTTCACAGCTTCCATACAGTGAATTCAGTCAAAAGTTCATTGTCTTTGTACAGTTTCTGGCCTTTAGCAATTCTCCTCTCAATATTTTTGTTCCACCGGTCTCATTAGTCTGGAGACTGTTTGCAGGTACCTTGAAATACATATTTCTGAGATCACCTGAGGTAAGTGATACTTATGTATTCCTCAGGAAAAACTCATGTATCTTTCATGACAGAACAGTGTCCTTGCCCCAATAATGCTTGTTCTTTTTGCTCGATCTTTTCAGTAGAGCTGATTGCTGAAAAGATAGAAAGATGAATTATTCATTAAAAACCGATCTGCTCATTCAGATCTCAAGGTTTTACAGACTATCTTGCTACAGCATATCCTGGGAATACAAACTCTTCCCTCTTTTGGCTCACTCATTTATTGTTGATTCAATGAATTCCAGTTGCCTGTCTGCAAGCTGCATCCCTTTCTGACCCGTGTGTTTCTAGCCATTGGGTAAGAATAACTGTAAGTCTGAGCCATGAATAAGATGTTCTTGATAGCTGCAGTGGTGACTGATACTGTAGTGGGGCTTTTTGTTTTCTAAAAAAGTGTATCCTATGTGCAATCAAGGAACCTGAGAGGAATTCTAGTCTGCAATTGAAGAAATTATTTTAAAGTATTTTTAAATTTGTGTGGAATACACTGCTGCCTAGAATGAATGCTTAAATAGTGAGCTTTACAGGGTTACTTTCCTAGATTGGGACCTTTATTTAGTCTACATTTTGAAATTCTTGCTTATTTCTCTTGTGAATACTTTGCTGTCTTAGTTATTATGAATAGAGCTCTTTGTTTTCTGTATCTGGAATTTAGTCTAAACAATGACCTCCAATGAAGTACTTCTGTAAGGTCACAAATGCCTCTCGGAGCCAAGCTAAAGTAAACATCCTAAATAATGATATTTTATTTTTTATGAACCTAATATATCACTGACAAATACCGAAAGCTCTCCAGTAAGGGAATGGTAACTCACCACCTCAGTTTCATTGACCTGCAGGCTGCTTTTTCTTCTGGAGGGTTTGTTTAACTGCAGAGGACGGAAGTCTTGAGTACTCACATGCAGCACATGTGGCTAATTTAAACCCAGCGAGTCTGGGTCAGGAGAAGATGATTTAAATAGGCTGAGTCTGTACCAGTGAGAGTCCCTCAGCCACGCAGTGTAGAGATGTTTCATTTTGAAGGCCTTGCTTACAATCCAGAGGATGATAGTCCTAAAGTAGTCACACATGGAGGTGTCTGAACCAGCCAACTTGTTTTTTTTTTCTTTAAGGGAAAAAGATAATCCAAAATCCTGAAGAGAGTGTTATCTGATCCCACCATTAGGGAAGTCTGCAGCTGTTAGTATTTCTTCTCTGCAGCACGTGTCACTGTGGCAAATGGAAAATATTTTCATCCTCTAGGATTACAGAGCTGCTGAAAAGCCATAAACAAAACATAACTAGAATTGTGCATGTAAGTGACAGTTAATGTGACCTCTCAGGAAGTAAGGGTAGAGAGGGAAAAAAATATGTGAGACAATTCCTACTTTGATTTGCAACAAAAAACTTCAGAGAGTGTTTCAGGGAGATACAAAATCATAAACCTGAGGAAAATATTTTTTATAAACAGATGCATGTGTGTATTTATGTATGCATTTCAAAGTAAAGCCCCAGTGAGCAAAGTGAGGCTCCATTTGAAGTCATCCATTTCAGAAAGTCACACTGATGTTAATGTGCTTTAACAGTTTCTGTTCCCAGGGCATCCGACAGACTTTCCGGCCTCATTGATAATGAAGGAGAATGTGTCAATACTCCCACTGTAAGACCTGATTTGGAAGCAAAGTGATGTTTTTTTTAAGGTCAGACAGAAAGTTTGTGTCTTAATTCTGGATTTCAGGCTAAGGCCCTTAATCCTGCCAGTTTTACTCATCTCTTTTGAGGACAAGATGGCCTTAGAGTTTTTCCTGTTGTTGCTCATCCTTTCTGCATTCAAGTTTTCTTCAATTACAGAGTGTCTGAACGGAGAAAAATAGAGGCATTTAATAAAAGAGGAGGGAGAAGGGGGAATTGAGAAACCTGCTTTTAGTCTTGACATCTGTAGCTACTTAGCTCCAGTGGGGTGCTGCCTGCCAGTTCTTTCCATGGCAGAAGGAGCTGCACCAAATTTCCCAGTTGTGCTACCATACATGAAAGTACATGTGATGTTTCTTACAAGTACAAATTAAACCCCCAAAGGACATGATTTTATGCCTTTTTACAGCAATGATAAGGCTGTTCACTATACGTAGTCCCAAAATAGAAAGATCTTTATAGAAGTTGTTACTTGCTGGCGAAATATGGTCTGCTAATTCACCTCTGCTGCTCTTTCAAGTATTCAGACCAGTGCCTAGAAATAATTCCAGGCATCTAGGCCTCAAAACAAGAACAACATTTCAGGGTTTAAAAAGTTTGTTCTGAAGATATAAACTATCTACTTGTTAATAAACAAAGAAGCGACATTGTTACTACTTTAAAAATAATCTGATGAATCTGATTTATTAACTAGATGGGATTTGAGTGTTCACCTCCTTGTTGAGAGCACACAACAACTATAACAACAGTGGGAAAAGGATTTAAAATGTTCTTTTCCTGTTTGGGTGATAGGAAGGGCACAACCAACAGAACATTTCACATAGTGAACATCAAAAACATATGACATATTTCTAGCATCAAATCCATATATTGCATCAGATCACATTCTCAGAAATGTACTGTTGAATTAATACCTATGATTTAGTAAGTGTGTTTTGGTCAGAAAAAGTTTTGAAATTGATTTTCACCTTCCATCTTTTTAAATTCCACCACTTAGAAAGCAGTTTCATATGTACACAAAATACCTGGACATCCTTCATTCTTCAGAAGAGATCTTTACTCTTTTGTTTGTTATCAACTCCTGGGAACATACTGCAAGGTGACCAGTGATTTTACAGTATTGATTCCAGGCATTAGAAGAGTGTAAATATGCAGAAACTGGACAAAAAGGGACGTTTGTATCTTAGAGTCTGAATGAAGTGAGGGAACAGTTTACAGCTGGTCCTTGGTTAAGATTCTATTCATCAGGTTTGGCTATCATGTAATGCGGAGTTTCACTTTCATTCAGCTGGAGAGAAAAAAGGTCATGATCTTGGTTTACATGCTGGCACTGAAGTGCTGTTGGAACTTCCACAGCACAAAGAGTGAGTGCCAAGACTTGGCATCGTCAGGCCCAGCAATGTTTCCATGCCCCCTGATGCATTTGGGACTGGTTGGAAGTGCTAGATTTCACTTTTGACCCACAGTGCCAGAAGAATTCCACTGCAGATGAGGATTGCCATGGCAGATATGAACTACACCTTATCCTGCTCCTTTCCCCTCCATCCTTCCCCTACCTTGATGTAGATTTTCCCTACATGCTAACTGTAGTACACAGCCAGATAATCCCATTTAACATTCCCAGGCAATCTCTGACATTTGTTGCATATCCAGAAGGAAGCAAAATGAAATGTAACTTATGCAATTGACCTGTTTCCTGTGTGTTTTGCTTTTCCACTTTGGAGCAGAACTTCAGCACTTTATGAGAGGAGCAGTAAGGATGAAGCTCAGCACAGAGACAGCTGAAGTGAGGGTCCAAAGTGGCCTCACACTGTTTAATGGAAACAACTGGTGGTGTCTCAAGGCAGTTTGATGATGTCATTCCCCAAGGGGAAAATGCCAAACTTTAGAGTGGTTGATCCGTCTGGAATAGCTAAGGATAAACCTTCATGTCTGTTGTGGCTGCTGGATGTTCTTATGGCTCCAAAGGCTGTGAGATGACCTGGGAGGTTGGATATGGGCTACTATACAGAGTGTGGTTCAAAAAATCTGTCCTTCTAATATCATTTGTCTTGCATTCTCATGTCTTGCAGTTTGAATGTTTCTATGGTCCCATCTAAGAGGGGTGACCACTGAATGACGTGTGATTATTTCGAAATGCAGGAACATTCGTGATTTTTGCAGTGAAATGCTGCATGAATGGTTGGCCAACATAGTGAATTTCTCATTTAGAATTTAAACTGGAGATAACATCCATTTTACAAAGGGAACAAATGGCTTGTAGGAGCAGGTGGCTGTTCACAGGAATTACTCCAGCAGGTCTGAGTTTATGAAGGAAGAATATCTTGTGCTCCATTTTAGTTATGCCTATACAGTTTCACTACAGATGGCAGGAGAGTTTCCCCAGCAGGGCCTTCTAAAGACTTCACTGACTGACCATAAAACAATTGTTTTATGTCTTCCCCAAGGCACAAAAATCAGAACTGTGCCTAAGGAATTCTGGAATTCCTTTATAGTCACAGTAACACTGGGGCTGCACGATAACATATCTAAAATACTGTTTTCTTGTAACTCAAGCTTAATTGGAAATTATCATCTAACAATATATAGAGCGTGTATATACATATATATTTAAACACACACATCTAGTGTTTAGGTGTCAAATCTACTAAAATATACTCTTTATACTTATTTAATTTCAATTGTAATCTTTGACTTATAATGACAATTATTTATTGTGGCTTAGTTTGGAAAGCTATTGTATTCTTTTCTTTGGGACAATGAAAAATAGGGGGGGAAACTATTTTCAATTATTGTAGTTGGTTAGGAAAGGAGAGATTTAAAAATAGCATTTAGAAAGGTGTTTCCAATTAAAATATTACTTTCTTTATAAATTGTAAAAACACATTTTAGTTTGGATTTCTAATATTCAAGCTGCTTCTTATGTACAGTTTTATATCAAGGGCAAAATAAGAAGAAACTGAATGAGGAAGCAATTTAAAATTCACTCTATAATGAGAAAAAAAACACCATTAAATTTTATTTTTTGGTTTATTTCTTTTTTTATTTTGGTTTGAGTTTGGATGGGAGGTCGATTTTTTTTCTTTTTTGGTTTGTAGTACATGGTAGAACCTTATTGCTGCTGTGAGATTCCTCTGATTGCCCAGAAAGATGGCTGTTGGTAGAATTTGTGTAAGGGGGATTGTGGCTGTTTCATGGAAATACACACAAGTATAATTCTTCAGATAATTAATCACATCTATTCTGTGTCATATCTGGCACACTTACAAAACCATGACAGATCTGGCCAGATTTTGGCTCTCCCTTTGGGAAAATACAACTACTGTATGTCAAATCTTGCCAAATTAATGCATGTAAAATCCCTACTCTTGCTACAGTGGTAATAAGTCATGCTCAAAAACTTTTTTCCAACCATTTTAATATGGATATTTAGTTAATAAACTAGTTACTTTGTTATTTGAAATTGGACAGTGTCTGCAGTTATTGATGGAAAATGCTTAATTTATGCATGATAATACTCTAGACTTGTATTTTTAATGAATAAAGTACATTTTTTGGTGCAATTGTAGCATAGTTGTAGTTATCTGAACTCAAATATTTTGGATTTTCTTGTATGAGCATGGAGGACAAGACTGTATAGATCCCAAGCGGCGAAATGATGTCACTTAATTTCCTTAATCTGTGGAGTTAGAAGTCACCATCAAGATCTGAGCATTAAATTAGTGAAAGGAAAAAAAAATTAAGCAATTATTTAGCTTAAAATTCAAATTTATCTTACTTACGTGACATGCAAAGAAAGAAATGCTTTGTAGTTCTGTGACATCTTGATTGTTGGGGAACTACAGCCCATCATCTGTAATGGCTCCAGCTTTGAAAGACAAATCCCTGTACATGGGGAGGGATTCATTGCCCTGCATCTCTCTGATGCTTTCCAGAACTGAAAACTGTAGCCAACATTAAAAGCATTCTGTGGTAAATTCTTGTAAATTTGACACCCATGATAAAAAGCAGCCCTGCAGCACCCACAGTTAACCGCTAAATTTCAGGCACCAGTGGCATGATGTTGTTCCATGTCCATGAAATTACTCATGGCATGTATTTCCCTCTTCTTGTGTTCAGGAAAGTGGCTGCTGTCTGTCAATACCTCAGGAAAATGCAACTGATGGAACATGGATGCAATGATTAGGAACAAAACACGATATCAGTACTGTAATATCCAGGAAATTGATATGCCTGTTGCAGAGTGAAAAAGGGAAGCCAATCTAGCAACCATTAGAGAAGAGAGATGGTTTAAACTGAAGCATTTTTATTCCATGTTCTTCTTGGAATCCTTATTCTGAAATAACATGTGTAGGCAGTATGTAATTTCCTTCCTATATCTACCACCTCATTAATACAGGTTGGCAGGAGGAAAAGAAAAATTAAGAATGTGCAAGGCTTGCTACAGATATAGTAAAATGGGCTTTTGCATTGTGTAAAAACAGGGGAGGTTTGGGTGTTTCTTGGATTATCACTACTGAGCAATGAAAACAGTGCTTCCATAAATACATGGCATTAGATGGTGACACCTATCAGAAATGCCACAAAAGCTACCAACCGACCTGTGACAGCCTGGGCTTTGTGGAAACACCAATCCTAGTTTCAAAATGTTAGTGAAGTGCAAACCTAAGAGCTGTGTCCCTGTTTTGGGGGCAAAGGACAGAGAGCATGTGCATGGCCTTGAATTTCACGTACAAATGCAGAGTTTGCTTAGTGGGTATAACAACAGATGGTTGTTGGTGGGGGAAGATTTAATAATCCTGTGCTCACACCTAATATTTCCACGCTCACAGATGTGCAGCATAGTTCCCCTACCTTGGGCCTCGTCCCCAGGAGGTGTGTGAGGAACCTCCTTCTGGGGATGGGGAGTTGTCAAATGCAGAGCAGAGGGAGCTCATTTGCACAGGCTCCAGGACGTGCAGCTGGAGGCCTGGGGGGGTTGGTGTGTGTCAGGACATCTGCTGCAGGTTTCCTTTTTATCTGTGAAGTAGCAGGCTTGGTTCACAGCTAGGGTCAGGGTCTCAGGGGCTGCAAGGCTCACAAGGCCAGGAGGATTTGTCTCTTGCTTTGCCCTTGTCGTTGCTTTGGACCTGTTGAGCTCCATCGTGGTTGTTCTTCTCTCACCTGTACCCCCATGGAGGAAGCACATGAACTCTCCTGAATTCAGAGCATAAAATTAATTCAGTATTTACCTGCTTCTTTGGTAGAGACACCAAATTATATCCAGTATTAGTCAAAATAGGCACTGTCAGAAGTGAGTAAACTATGGCCCATTACATGCAAAGTGGTTGTAAGGTGGCTCAGGAGGGTTACAGGAATATTAGAGTGCTGTATAGAAAATGGACTGCACCTCTTATACCTTTCATTAATTATTTTTACTTCACAGCTGACTTCCCCACTAGATGTGTACAATGTGTGACAGTGGAATGTAGCTTTTTAGTTTGTAATTAGTCTTTCTATGCAGCTTGTGTATGGAAATATTCATAGTATTCCCTATTTCAGTAAAGGCTTTTTGAAATTATCTTGCATCATCCATTTGTATAAAGTATGCTCTGTATTTTGACCACATTAGAGTGACTGTAAGTTCTTCTAAGTTAATTTCAGGAGTTTAGAGAGAAGAAAAAGTGTTACACTTTCTATTTCTTTTAGGTCTTTTATGACCTAAACTGTTTTTCATCATGGAACCTCTTGCTAAAACAGTTTTCTGAAAAGAAAACAGTGTTTACAAAGTAAACATTTTTTCTGGCTTCAAGATTGTTTGCTGTCCTGGAAGCAAACACATTCTACTTCATTACATATATTTTGAGTGTTTGAAAGGAAAATAAGTTTATACATTTTAAAAGTACAACTCACAGACTTTCCGGCTGGAACCCACTTGGGAGTCATAACACATTTCCAGGACCTCCCCTAGTGAGACTCCTCAGATATCAGAGTAGTAGTGACTCATCGACCGCAGGAGAGGCAATTGAATTAAAACTTAAATATTTATGTGTCTGACTCACTCAAATTGCAAAACAAATACGGCCCGATTGCTGGGTGAGATATCTGTGTTTCTCAATAAAAGCTGAAGCTGGCATTTCAAGAGCTGCAATGGCCTGATTTTGGATGTTGGCCCTTGTTTTCACACCATTTTTTTTTTAAAGTGGTTTCCACAGCTTTAGAACCGTAGAAGTAAGGCTATTATAGCTTAGTTATTAAATGTGTCTGGAGTGCTTGACAGGAGTGACAGAAACTGAGCTCGGATGAGATGGCTCAGCACGCTCTCCTGCACTCCTGACTATTCCTTTTGCATGGATTGAGGGCACCAGGTAAAGGAGGCTGTACATGTTACCACAGTTCATCCTCCCATCACTTCCCAGGCACAGAAATGATTGAGATGCAGCACAGCATAAAACTGAGAGCAAAGGAAAGGATGCTGCAGCTACTGCTGCTACGCTGTGTTTTTTTCCAAGCCCAGAGATTGACAGTAACAGCCACCAGGTCAAATGTCTTCCTCTCCCCAGCACAGCATCACAGGCTTTGCCAAAAAATTGAGCTTGATCCTCTGAGTTTGTCTCTGAAGCTGATCTTGCTGGGCACATACAGCACAGGTGCTGCTCCCCACACTGCACCCCCCCTTCCCTGCTGTCAGGTGCCAGGTCTGGGACCCTTTCATTCCCCAGGTCAGCCTGTTTGGAGAAGGCTGTAATATGTAACTAATCACTCTACAGCCAAGAAAAGCCTTAGCAGATCCCACTTATTGAAAACTGAGCATGTGCTTGCTAAAGTCATAATTTGAACCCAACCATTTCATTACACATTTTCTGGTCCAAAGTCCTGATTTTTCAGCTTGCCTTTGAGCAAGAAGTTTGGGCATTTTTTTGTCATTGACAAGATATGAGGTATTTCATGAGACCACAAATAAAGCTGTTGTTCTGCAAACACAAGCACAGCAGGTGTTTGCTTTTCTTTAGACAGCTTTCTAAACAACACAAAAGTGTGATCTGAAAATATAACTAAATGTTCTATTCAAAGTACTTTATTTAGAGAATGTCTGACGTGCTACTGCCAATAATTATCACTTCTTCATTGCCTGTGGAAAAATTACATGCCTTGTTTCGTCATCTTTCTTTTTTTTAATTTTTCTCTGATGTTCTTATTTAGTCTTTGTTCAGGAATACCTTCTGCCACTCCTGTTGCCAGGTCTTAAATTTGTAGATTTGGCTTGAAAGATGTCATAAATACATTCAAATTTAAATTCTACATGAGAGATGAATTTTCCAGGTGTAACTTATAGTACTGTCTCATTACACTCTTCTGATGCTGAATCACTCTCCTCTGCAATGTATTGTTTATCCTTTTTCTTCTGGTTTCAGTAGGGATGATTCCACATAGTAAATAAAATAAAATCAAGCTGGATTTTTGGTAAAACTTGGAATCCTTGAGCTACTTCAGCTTCACAAATGCTTTGAATTAAATTTGACTGTTCAGCCCCATTCCTAATTGTAGAGGTAACTGCATCTTGGAATGGCAGTGTTGTTATCAAAAATTCACATTTCAATATGATTTTGTGATTAGAGGTATGTAATTTTTTATACTTTGCCAGAAAATTAGTATAGCATGGTATTCAAATTTTTTCAGCACCCAAAAGTATTTGGCTTACTTTGAGACAGCTATTTATTAGTACATTTGATGCTTTTCTTTTTTTTTTTCTTAAATTCTGTTGTGTTTTTTGTAGGGGGGAGCTAAGTCTTTGGCTATAGCAAATCCAGGAAGAGTTCATGCAGTGTTTAAAAAAAGGAAATAAATAAATACACTGCTGCCATCTCTGAAGGTCATAAAAATATTACGGATTTCAGGGAGCTTGATCAGTTTACATAAGGGATTACAAAAAGTGGTTGCCTGTAATACCAAGGGGCTGTACTTGATGACCTAAGAATTTTCTCTATTTTCCTTTATTAAAATCCAGCTGTAAGAGAGAGAACAAAACCCTGATCACTGATGTACCACATTCCATTCACAGTATATTGCTCAGCCACTAAATACTGAGTTCCTGGAGCAAACAGAATTGTATGAAAGGGAGTGAATGACATGGCTGAGCATCAGATGCTGCCCAAGCTGAGAAAAGCACCAGCCACTGTTTCACAGATTTCCACATGTGATTTGCACATTGTAAACGGTACAGAACAGGTTATGCTGGGAAGACCTAAGGTCTAATCCATGTAAAATGGTGAAAAAATATCAATTTTTACTTTGGGGAATCAATAACATGAAGGAGCATTCTCTCCAGCTGGCTAATATTCACAGGCAAATCAACAGCATGCTTTAGTTAAAGTATCAGAAGCTGATTATAATGCTAACTAAAAAAACATTTACACTTAAAGGCAGCCTTCCCTGGACTGTTATATTGGTGTGGTTTCAGTTCTATTTCCACATCATTTCAGCCTGTTAAGAATAAATAACAAATATTATGGCATTTAGTTGTTCATAGAGCTGCCTCCTCATTACCACTTCTTTAACAACTCTCTACAGTCTGGTAACTATTTCACTATTTAAGTTAACAATACTGACAAATTTAACTATTTTCATTAAAAAAAATCTACCCACATTTTGTTGTAACCATCCACTCACAGGAAAATATTACCAGGCAGTTGGCAATATTTGTTATTTCTATGGTAATTCTATATTATATTTATATCAGCTTCACATACATCTGACAAAAGCTACATTTGTTGAAAGCAAACTAAACATATGTGGTGTGGGGAGGTTTATGCTGTTTTCTTTAATGGCCAAGAAATTAAATTAAAATAGTATATTCTTAGTGTGTTTTTCAGAAACATATTTGTGGCTTATGTGCTTTCAAAGTGATTTAGTGCAGCTTCTAAAGATCATCTAAAAGCTTTAATTATATTATTTTACAGTCATTTTAATCACATCATTATTATTCTTTAGCTGAACTGAAATCCTAATGTATGTGCTGTGAATTACTATATTCTGAATTAATCTGAAAAGATTTCTGGATAAGGAAGAATATGTGTAATGCACCACATTTTAGAAGTAGTTTAATTTATACAGAGTCAGTGAGAAGAAAGGCAAAATTTAAGCCTTGTATTTTCTGGGATTACTTATGACTATAATAACTTTTATCCTTTTGGCTGATTTGGCACTTTGAAAAGATATGAACTCACCTTTACTGAATTTAGGCAGACAAATTGAGCCAAATCTTTTGAAATGCCCTATTGATTTATGTTGGTGAAAAACAAAACCTCCTGCCTTCACCTGTGTAGCGCTCTAGCACAATCACCTAGTTTGGGTCTAAATGTGGTGGGATTCTTGTTTTCTGTACAACTATTTTAACAAGTAATAATACAAAATAGAACACTGTGCTCTGCTGATTTTTCCCACACAAATCCATTATGCATAATCCACTCGTGGCAAAATTTGCAGTTGTAAAGCCTCACTTAACATGAATATTTAACTGTCATTCTTTAATTAATCTTATTTCAGTTGACTTTAACACACCTTGTGTGAAAACTTTTCTAAGATTTCAGTGACACATGTGTCTTCACAGAGAGTATTTATTCTTTCAGAATTACAGCCATGATGAACAAAAAATTACTTGTTTTGTCAATAGATTGTTATTCTCACAAGGAAAAGGAGTTTCACAAATGTGAGTGAATGATAGGAAAAGGGAAAGCAGATAGTTACAGCACAGATCCATTGGGAGCTCATGTAAAAATAAATAAAAAAATAAAAATCTGCCAATAACAGGGATAGAAATAACTTTCCATGGATAACCACAAACTGATCAGAAGTGATTTATGAAAAAGTCTCTCAGGGTGTGAAACAAAGAGCAAAGAGAATAACATGAATTATCTGTCACTTTTTACATTTCTGTCCATAGAGATTTCTCTCTTAAATACTGAAGGTGTCTTTGAATAAAACCTATTTTCTTTATCCTCTTGTCCACTTTGGTTACTCGATATAAGAGAGGGTTGCAGACATATTCCCCCTAAAGATCTGTCCCGTCTCATCATTTGAGCAGTGTAAGAAAAGCTTAAGTGACAGAACACCACAACTTCAAATTTACTGCTTTTTCATCTTCCCATGAAATTAAGTTTTTTGAGTTTCTGTAAGACAGCCTGACCTGTCTACTCCGTAGGGGTGTTGAAGTAGTTGTCCAATATTACTTGTTTCATGTGAGTTTATTTTTATTTATTTATCTCAATGTTTTGATTTGGTTCAGGTTACTAAGGATTTGCAGGGAATTATATGAGTGTTTAATTAACCTAGGATGCCACAGCTGATAACATTTTGGAGAAGCAATAGCTTAGGTTTTTAGCTTTGGTTGCTACTTTTCTTTATCTCTTGGTTGATATAGAAGTTAGTATTTTTTCAAAGGTGTCAATAAGCATCTGGGAGCCACTAGAGTCTCTTCCTTAACAAAAGCTCTGAATTTTACAATGATTTCAGTGTTCCTTCATCGCCCTTGTTCATGAAGCCTTCCGTGGGAAACATGCTAATGCCTAAGTGCTCAGGTGAAAGGAGTGAAGTGTTTCTGAATTTATTTAAATTTATTTAGCATGCAAGGATTCAGTGGTTCATAAGCCTTACCCCAGGCACAGCAGAGGCTGATCCAGCAATTCCAGGCACTGAATGACTCCTAAGCCAGACAGCTGCCATGAGACTGTCCACAGGAAAGGCTTTTACTGACAGCAATCGCTGCTGCTGTGCCCGTTTTAGCTTTTTATTTCTTTGAAACAAGGTCTGATCCAAGGTGAATGTGGGGTTCCAAAACCCAGCTGGAATTAGCTAGGTTCCAAACTGACTGATGTTTGCAACCAGCATCCAGTGTCTGAGCAAGCCCAGTGGAAAATCACTGGCAGAGCTTTTCATCAGAGGTGTAATCGGCCACATCAGTGAGCAGGGCAGGCAGCAGGAAAAGGGGCACACTGAAGTGTTTTAGAGGAATGTTGTAGTTAAGCTGCACAGGCTGCCTTTGTAGGAGTGCCAGAGTGCTGTAATCACACATCCCTTCTCAAACACCCTTCACAGACATCTCGCTACAGAGCCAAGCCAGAGAAGGTCCCTGCAGAGGAAAGATATATTTTAGGTGTATCCATATCATTCTCATTTTCTTGCAGTATTTCATATTGGGTACAAATCTCTCAAGATTTGTCCCCTCTGAAAGCATGGAGGGTTGCAGGTGCCTGGGTAGTGAGGGATGGATGTGCTGAAGTCCCTGTGCCTCAGCTCAGATTGCTCTGCAAAGCCAGGCCCTCCAGGAGGGGAAAGCTGAACATGATACCTGTGCACCTATAAATATTTTTGGTATAAATAATGGATCCTGGGGCATTTAATAGTCGCTCCAGAAATAGGACCTGCTATTATTGTGATCCTAATCACAGTGTAACTCTCACCTGTGAACAGGCTATTGTGTTTGACATCTGTGAAAGTCTGCTTCCTCCTCGGGCACACTGCCCTCGCAGCGAAGTGCATTAAATCTTCTCAGCAGGGAAAATGGCCTTAACTGATAGAGACAACATAGGCTGGAGTCCATAAAGATTTACTGTCCTCTGGGCAGCTAAGCATTGAAGTCCTTGTCTCATGAGTTAGCTCTCACATGTATGTTGTTCCACTGATTCCTCAAGTCTGAGTCCAGATGCTATAAAAGTTCAAAAGTAGGAAATGTGTGTGTGTAAGCATGCAGGGAATTAAACAGTTTACCGAAATGGATGTCAAATGTCAGCTGTGCCCTGAATGCTATGTAATAGAAGAATAACACATCTCAAGAATGTACTTAAATTCAGTAGAGCAGAGTAACACCCAATCCCAAAGTGCAGCAACTCCTCCTGCTTGCAGAGGAGCCACCAAGGAGGTAGGCCAGTCAATAAGCCAGCTGCTGATCCATGAGCCACAAACAGGGAAAACTTTTCTTGAGTGTTATCATCAAACATCCTTTAGAGCAATTTTCCTCAGAACTGGAAATAGAAATCCTCCAGTGCCTTACATTTTGGCTCTGGGCATGAAAATTTTGCTTATTACTCTGCAAATTAATTGCTACATGTTTTTTGATTTTTGACTTAACCCATCTGAATTCAAAATATATTTTTTATACTCACTGAAGATGCTCATTACATCTTATTTTTTTTTAAAGGTATTCTTTCTTTAGTGACTTCTGCATTGTTTCGCAGCAGCAAAGTTCTAAGAGATGGAAAGATTTGAGAATCACTGAAGGTTGAGAAAAAAGTCCTTGAAAGAAATTTGCAAATAGATTGTACTCCATGGCAGGGAATTACCTCAGCTGGAAGGTGCCATGTTAATGTTTTATTTTGTAAATCAATATTTTATAGATTTGCTTCTCACTGTCAAGATTCACTTAGTTCATGACATATAAACCTATTCTCATGAACGAAGCATTCACTGGAATATTACAGAAAATGAGCTTGAAAAAGGATTTTAAACTGTCTCATGGGGTACTGGAACATCTTCCCCTACGAGCTGTTCCTCTGTATAATACCTAATCTTGCTATCAAAGCAGTCCTGTAACAGAAAGAGTAACCCAAGTGTAATTACCTCCTGATTAATCGTCTCATTTGCATGTTTGCCACTCCAGTGCCTGTGGCGATATTGTGCTGAACACAGATGGGTTCTTGGGTTCTCCTCACATTTAGGTTTTGGTGCAGCTGCACGTGAAACCAGTGGTGGGAATAGCAGCACAGATGTAGCTGCAGCCAGCCTGGAGAAACCTGAGCAGAGCAGTTTCACCTTTATTATGTGGAGCTGGAATTCCTTAGGGGTTATCTCCTTCCCCACACATATTTAGAATTTTTGTACTAATCTTGCCCTTCTGCATCACATCCTAAATACATTTAACATGTGGCAGTGATTTCCACTCCAAGTGTGTCGTTCAGGACTCCTATCAGCAACAGTTGCTGAAATGTTCGGTGTCTCATGTGCAGTGTATTTAGTTTCTTTACAATTTCTTCTGGTTTTAGGCTTTTCTCTTAAACAAAAAAGTTAACTCATTCTTCCAAGCACAGATGGATTATAAAAAGTCTTCTTGCATCTCTAATGCTGTCAAATAGATTAGGCATATTTTAGCTCTCTGAACAGCCAGCACAGACAGAAATCTGGGCTTGATAGAACCAGTTATCAGATTTACTATGGCTGGTCCTGTATTTCATCAGTCTCTAGCCACATTATAAAAAGATGCCAGAAAATAATGTTGTGCTCCATGATTTATCACTTGCTTACACACAGATAGACATTCATATCCTTTTCCACTCTCTCCCTCTCTTCTGTTCCTCCCGAGATTAACTGGGTTTGTAATTTGATGGTTTAGTTCCAACACTTGTCTGTCAGAAGCAGCCATATTCATCCAGTAGGCTGTAAAAGTAGGTGTTTAATATTATTGTCCACAGTTGGAGAATAGTAGCCAGGCTTGGTACAGAAATCTGCAATATTTTGTGGTTTGAAAAGAGGTTTTGCTAAGCACATACACATTGGATTCACAAGGTATTACAAATTAGGTTGTCCTTCCCCACAAAACAAAGTGTTTGTGGAAGGAGCATGTTGTTCAATATTTTTTGTTGTCATTTTTGTGAGTTTTTTCTTAAATATTCCAAGTATTTTGCATTATCATTTTAAATGTGTTGCAAGTATTCCTCAGCTCCTTCAAAGCGTTTCTCCTGTGTGATAACCAAGCTACTTAGCCTCTCTTTGTAGTACAAAAAGTTGTTTGGGTAAAACTGCAGCTCAGGCCTGGTGGAAGAAGTTCAGAGATAAAAATATAGCAGAGGTTCATTTCTTTGTCTTTGAATCAATAGAAAATAAAACTTGTGGAAGAAGTAGACAATTTGCATAGAAGCAGCTAGATCTACTGAAAAGGAGTAAATTAAAAATCCAAGGATTTTCACTGAGTGAATATCTGAGGCTCTTTTAAAGCTGTTGCCTTGAAGTTAGTAGAAAACTGTGTTATATTAGTCATGTGACGGAGGTTTAGAAATAAATTGCATTTTATACAAATCTGATATAAATTAAAAGTGAAAATATGGCTTAAAGAGGACAATGATGTGTGCAGTATAAATAAAAGCATTGATAATATTTCTCATTTTTCTAAATTGTTTTGTTGGTTTTTTTTTATTTGGCACCTGTTAATTTTAAGACATTTTTCCTTTGGGAGCCACTTAAATCTGTTCCAAAAACATGTCCTTTAAATTCTGGTGACTTAAATAATTTAGGTTCTTAACTGTACTTCCAGATGGTATTAGCAGAATCCTTTGCATTATCTGCAGTGGAGGTGGTAAATAGCTGGCTTTCCTATTTTCTAAAAAACTCTGGCCAGCATGGGAAATTAAGTTTAGAGAGCAGCTTGATTTACAGCACCAATGAATTTGCTTCCGGGACATATTCCCCAAGGCTCTGGCCACACTAGCATCAAAAAAGTTTTACTCTGGGGTTCCTGGAACTGAAACTAACTTGANTTTTTTTAAATTGCCATCATTATAATCATCATCTAGCACCAATATAGCCTTTCTGAAATTATAATTTCCATTAGTGGCTTTGCAAGAAAGAACCTTGGTGAATACCGTTCATTGAAGTGAACATTTCTGTGAAGTTGATATCTTTTCCTGGGCAGCAAAAGAGATCTCTGCACAGTTCTGGAACATGATGCCTGGTGATATTGATTTTGTGTATGTGTTCATGCCACATTAACAGCATCTGAAGGTATTTGGAACATTTAGTATATATGATACACAGCCCCTGCTTTCAAATACATACATGAGTCTTTGTTAGAGAGTCCAGCTTCACTATTTTCCTTCAAGTGCCAGCTGCTACTCATCAGGAATTGTACAGTACCAGGATCTGCTCATGGACTATTTACCTGATTCACGTGTTCATGGAACAGCTGCTGCCTTATATTGACTTTGTGTCACTGTTTAACTGACAGAGTTTGAACCAGTAACCTAAAGGTGATAGGCAATATATCCCTTAATTCTTGGAGTATTTGGATCCTGCCACTATCCTGTTCATAATTCAAGATTCAGAATAAATGACATTTCAGCATATTTATAGTCCACAGCTCAATATAACAATATGTTCTTTTCCAAATTCTACTTTACTCTTTGGGGGTATTTCCCAAATTTCTCCCTTTAAAGATCATTACATATATCTTTTAGATCATGTCTACACTTTTTCCTACCAAAGGCTCAGGGTGACTTGAGCAACTTTTTATATTCTATGTCGGGAAATACTTCAAAAATAAGCAAGAATTTTAAAACCTCTGTGTCTGTGCTCTGCTGTGCTGACAGGTTAACATTCAAGCATTCAATTCCATAGTATAATTTTTGGAAGACTTCCAGAGCCTCATTAGCATCAGGTGGTAGAACTGCCATGTTCCTTCTAGGCCAGCACAAGAATGAGAGTTTTTAAGGAAGGCATATCTCAGGTTCTTCGAGCCCTTTGAAGGAGCAAGGGTTGGTTCTTCAGCATCTTTATTCTGAACACCAGAACAAGGCTTGAAGATTTCAGCCCACCATCACTGAACATGTTTATATAGACAGAAAACTAAAGAAAATCCTGAGTGATTCTAGAAATAAAAGACATACTATAAACTGTAATAATTATTGAGTAATAATACACCAGCCTCCAAAGATTGATGAAACATCAATATTTAGGACTCCACCGTGTTTATGGCTGTTTTGGTTATTTCTTTTTTAACTTTGCAGTTTCTAAAAAACATGTACATATGCCTTATAGTTTTAGAAATGCAAAATATAGAACAATTATTTGAATTAAATTGCTTTAATAATGTAGTTTCAACAATACACAATTCTTGTATCCTTACTAATTTTAAGTGTTTTGAAGACAATTTTTCCTCCAGGTAATAAATGATGGAATTGTAGCTTTTCACTCCTGTGTCTCTTCCTCAAGATTATAGATTGGATTAAGGTATTTTAAGTGGTTTTGCTAGCTTAGACAAAAAACTGAAAACAAACAGGCAAACGTAAGGAAATAGACAATGTGAAACTTTGAATCATTAACTGAGCAATCAGTCACTCAAAACTTAAAATTTGGAATTAGTCTTTCCTGTTCTTACCTGAAGAATAAGAAATAGGGAGCACCTGTAGCAAGGCATCTTGCATTTGGACATTTTTGTTGATTGGTAAGTATGAAGTAAGATTTTGTTTACAAATATATGAATAAAAAGAATTTTGGGGGGGCCTAAAATGAGGGCAACGAAAAACTTTCTGAGGAAGCACAGAGATTATTTTATTAAGCAATATATCAATTATCAATATGTAGCTCATTCTAGCCATGAGTACTCGAGGAAGGGTTCACCCAACAAAAGATCACCTAAAGCAGGGATACGTCTTAGGTGCCGGTATTTTATACCCAAAGTATTCAACTCCTGCTGATTTTCAATTCAGTCAACAAGTGTCTTACTGTCTGAATAATGAAATAGTATATTTCTGTCTCTAGAGGCCTAATCTAATTTATTCTGTTGTAGAGAAAATTCTCATGCGAGAGGAAGACTTTAAAAGCAGGCCTTGGGCATTTCAATGGTTTGCTTGATACAAGATGCTGATGCAGTTTCAGGCCACCGAGGTCCCACCTGGACAGAGGGCTGTTGGGGAAAAATGAGAAAATGGAGTCTCTGATAACAGACTGATATAAAAAGAATCAGACATAATCACATAAGGACAGATGAAAGTGTGACTTTCTCTGTTACTATTTCATCTGGTGGCAGTTGCCTGTGTTTCTGGAATAGCTCCATACAAGAACAAGATAATTCTTACAATGATGTAAAAAGAAAAAGGATAATCTTTCTTGTGGTGTACATTAATAATTAATGTTTGTGTCCTCCTTTTTTAATGATGAGAGTGGTGTAAACCTCTGATTCTTATGACTTTGCTACTTGCATTTCTACTGTGTCAGATGAATAGATTGTCTGTTTATATGAGGAGTGTGATGCATTTCTGTGTACGAAATTGGTAACAGACCAAATGTCTCACACACGTGCATCTTCAGCATAATCACTTGCATATCTCAGTTCTGGAAATTCCTCATGATGAGAAGGTCTCCACAACTTGTCTTTCTTTCTTCTGACACCACACAAAGTAACACAAGCTTAATTTTGAGCATGTGAAGTGGGTGCTTTTTGATTATTCAGAATGCAGAGTCGTGTTTCTGCCGGGGCGATGAGTCTGCATAGTGGGGAATTTCAGCTGATGGCTATCTCAGAGTTGGTTGAGCCACATAAAAGAGGGACAGGCATGGCATACATAGATGGAAGGCTTTTTTATAAGAAACCATGAGCTGGTGGTTTAATATAATATCTGTGGATTCCACAATAAATCAATGTGGTAGTAATTTCTGTGTCTTAGCTGTTACACGAGCTTAGGCTTTGTAAGCCTTGTGTGGTTAAAATTTTGAACTGGTCTTGATGGATGCAAATATTGAACTAGAATTTGCTGCTAGTTTCTTCTTTCTTATATATAAATATGTTCTTTTATAATTTTAGTGATTCTTTAATAAAAATGTGTGCCAGCAAGCATCTATGCTGATACCTAACAATCATGAGATTCTTCTCTTCTTGTGTCACACATTTCCCTTTTGGCCAGCTGCATTTTGAAATTGTTTCTGGTCTCCCTTTGCAGAGTTCTGTTCTGATGGCCCCAGAATTCTTCTGAACTAAATGCATAAAATTGTGTTTAAACAAGGAGATCTCCTAAATTTTGCCTGTTTTTCTGTTATATGCTTAGTTTTTAATCCATATTTTTACAAGTATTTACACCACGTCCAGAATAGCAGATTTATGACAACTATCCTGAATTCTACAGTGAATGAAGTGTAATTTGCATTATTAGGGCTTAATTTGCTTTGTTAGGTTTTTCTTACACATTTGGAGCTTATTTTCTAGAAATGAACCTCTAAATGCCTCTAGTTTTTCAGGACTATTTTATTCAAGGCATTCTCTATGTAAAGAAAACTGAAAATGTATAGGCATCGTCATAGAAGCAAAAGTTAGATAAATGCAAACAAAACTGACATAAGTGATGGGTGAAAAGTCAGTCACGTTGTATATGAGAGGATTAATCCCCCTTCAGTATCTCAGCATTCTCATTTTCATTATGCTTCACAAATTTACTTTCACACATATTTGGCTTAGAAGTCTAGGTGAGTTTAAGGAAGACCTTCATATTATATTTTTTTCCTAAAATGGGATAGGAAAGGAAATGGAGCAAGACATTTTTCTGTACCCTCCAATAAAGTTTTCACAGCTGTGCTATGATTGCTCGCAGGCTAAGCATTCCCTACGGAAAAGATCCAAATCCCATCTGAGATTAGTAGAAGCCTTTGGATCCAGTTCAGGGTAATACAATAACATGTAATCTTTATCAGAAAATGTAGCTGATATTTCATCCTTCAAGATAACTTCTCTGCATCGGCATGAGGGCAAACAGGAGACCAGCACAGCAGCAGGAGGGTCAAACACCTCCCCAGTGTCCCCTCTTTGGCTTTTATATTTGAAAAATAGAGCAAATTTTACTGTACTAGTTTATAGGGGAGGGTTTACAATAAATTCTAATATTGGATCCCTAAACATTGATTTTTTTTTCCCCCCAATTTTTAAAGAGAAAGTATTTTTATGCTGTCACCCTATTTTTTTCACAACTGCCTTTGTAATGCCACTTAGGTTAAAAAAAAAAAAAAGCCAAACCATCTGATGTACTTTGCCTTCTTTGTTGAAGTTCCACTGAGTCATTCTGAGATAAATGGAATTTTCTTCTTCAATCCAAAGCTTAATTATGGTAATTAGCCTGTGCAATTTGTAAAGTTTGGCACTCAATTCAGCTCCTAATATGCATAAGCCTCTTTCTGTTACAAATTGAGTAGGTTTAATCAGTTTTAAAAAGACAGTGTCTCACTCTGTCTGCATGGCACACTCTTAGATTTTCAGATTGGTTGTTATTCCAAACTCTGCTACATCATTAGCAGTTTTGATATTTTTAATATTCATGAAGCTTTCATTTTAGCATTAATCCCCAGCATCTGTGATTATGATGGGTACTTTTGGGAGCTGTCTATTGTGTGTCTACTGAGAATGAAAAGCCCAGCAGTTCCTGGCAGTAAATTAACCCTCACAATGCCAGTTGGTGCTGAACTCCTTTTGAAATGTTGCCTTCTGCTATGTTCCTTTCTATTCAGATTTCACACTAAGGTCTGATTCCCTCAGCAGACACAAGCTTCGTTTCATCCTGACAGCCATCTGTGACACTAAGAATTTTTCCTTTTTTCATTCAAAGAATGTATCTTTCACTGTGTGCCTTCCCCTCCTCACCCCTCCCCCCCGAGTCAATATGGTAATCAAATGGGAGAAAAATAGAGTCCAGAATGAAGATTTCTATCTTAAGTGGGAAGATGAAGGCATTAAAGAATTTTATTATTCATGATTTCAAGGAAAAGAGAATTATGTTTTTCTTGGTTTTTTTTCCTTATATTCATGGTAAAATTTTCTTGAGGAAGGGGTTTTTTGCTAAACATCAAAATGTGATTCTACAAAGGGCTTGCCTGTGTAACTGAAGTCTAATGAATGGAGAACAGATTTTGGATACTCTTTCCTTCTCTGCTGCTAACATGAAGTACAGCAAATTAAGCCTCTCTGTTTTGCTTCTTTTCTGATTTAGAACTGTAAGCATTTGGGGGCAGAAACTCTTTAGCATTATTTACAGTGCAATATCTGGTCACCTATTTTAGACATGCAATTTAACTCTTATCTCTAGCTGACAAGTACTTGATAAATGAGGACTGGCTCTTCCAGTCAGAGTTTTACTTCAGGTGCTTCAGATCACTATGGAGGGTGGAGGTGGCATCCAAATTAGGATGGCAGGAATAGATAGTGTAAAATGGGTAAACTTCCTTTTCCTGCTGTGCAAAGCACAAAGATGCCAGCATCAGCAGGGCATAAAAGTCCAAAATAATTTTTAAAATTATTTAAAGGATGTTTTTATGCACTGCCATGATTCTGGTAAGAACATGTCACAGCTTGTCACACTTCATGCCAGACATGGGACTCTGTTCATATCCTGAAGAAGTTCTGAGCAGTTTGGGGCAGCTTTGGGTTGCTCTGTAGGATCTATCAAAGTCTCCTTTAACATGAATTGCCTAAAGACTGAAGTCTCTCTTGGTAAGTGTCACCTGCTCTTAATTACCTTAGCAGTCTCCCCTCCTGAGCTCTGCTACCTGATCACACAAGTGCAGGGTTGTCAGGATTTGCTTTTTCATCCATTGTTCCAAACCCTCTTTGTCTCAGGCTGCTTAGAGGCTCTGCCTGCCTGATAGGAATGAAATGAAATTTCTGTCTTAAAACTGTATACAAGTAGATTGCTTTTAGTACATTGTAAAGAAAGGTGGAGAATTCTTTTGTCTTTATTCATCAAGCTTTTTCTCCAAGAAAAGCTTTTCTATTTACTTGCTTTTCTATTTACTGAAGCCATAAGGATTTAATTACATAGATTTTGAGAAATACAATTGTGGGTAAGTTGCTACCCTGAAAGACAATTGGCCTGGCATTGGGAGCCATGGATTGGCCTTGCTGCTAAAGCAACTGTACTGCCTGTAAAGGGACTTTCCAGCACCCCCTTCCAGCAATATGGGGAGCACAGAAAGAGCCCCATTGGCAGCAAATGCAGTGAGAAAGCTGGAAGTTTGCTGTAGAATTAATCACAAGCCAGAAAGGAGCTGCAGAAAAAGACCAAGATTACAGTGTCCTGATGGTGATAAGCATTTCTGATATCCTTATGGGACAGTCCTGGATGCCTGGAGCACTAATGGGGGCCAAGGTTGGGCACACACCAATGTGTTTAGTGGTTGACTGTGTGGCACTGCTTCAGAGCTGGTGCTGGTGTCCTGAAAGCTTAAAAAAAATACACTGTGGCAGACTCTTCCAGATTCTTCCATATTTTCTCAGTGTTTCTAGGAATACTGACAGCAGGAGCATGCTGGCATCTGGGCGTGCATCAGGAGGTGTGCAGTAGATTCTACATCCATAGTAATGTTCTTGTGTAACAGATCCTTAGATCCCATCTTCTCCCTTCTTGCATCAAAGGAGTGCAAAGGGCTGACCTTGCCTTGGCACTGCTAATATATTCCTCCCAGCTGTACAGTCTTTTCAGAATAGAGATAGCAGCTCAGATCTTAGTTTTTAAAGCTTGGCATATTTCCTTAATTGTTGTGCTGTTTGTAATACCCAGGAAACAATCTATAGGTAGATGCTAGTGCAAGAAAGCTCAAAACCTTTTCTCTTTTCTTCACCTTGTTGTGTTGTGAGTACAATTTCTCTGGTGCTTTTTGAGAAATATTCAATATTCTGCTCAGGTTTATTGGCATCCCTAGGCTCCCTACTGTATTGGATTTTATCTGGGAATATTGGGAAAGCATACAGAATTTTCATTCACTGAAACATTTTGAAATTGGTCACTCAAAAGAAAGAATACTCTGTTACTGTCTGACTCTTCACAAATTAAGTGCCACCTTTTTCACTCTTTTGGTAGAATACCTGTTCTGGAGTGTATTTTCTCTGTGTAGACTCAGATTCTCAGTAGATTCTCAGGTTCTCAGTGTGTAGATCAGGTTCTGTAGTTATCTGATCCTAAGCACAGAAATGACGAATAACATCAAGTACTAAGGATGGAATTTAACAGAGGTTCACTTTTTATTAAGAAAGGAACAAGAGCTTTGCAGGCTAATAAATGAAAGAAAGGTGACGGTTGGAATTTGATTTAAGGAAGCAGGACTTTTAAACATAATTCCTTCTGTGTAATTTAATAGCCATTGAGGAAGTACTGGAATCTACAGTATGTGGTCTGTTAATCTAATTAATCTACCCTAAAGGTTAAGTCACACACCCGACAAGTATAAGTGGATTTTGATCAAGTTTTACTGGGCCTATAAAATAGTGAATATATGAGGATGTCCAGATTTACTTGTGTTTGCATTGGAAATAGGTCAGCTTTGTAAAGCTGTGTATTGATGTACATGCACACACGGAGGAGCATTTTTATTTAATGTTCTCTTTCCAAACATTACATGCTGAGGATTTAAGAATTGATTTTTATGATGCTGAATGTCATTGAAAAAGTACTGCAGAAAAAGAGAAAAATTTTGTTCTGTGCCAGTAAAGATGGGAGTTAAAAGGAGTATTGAATGCTAAAGCCTATTATTATCTTTTAAGATGTAAAAGAAGACCCCTCTTAGTCCTGTGTCACATTTGGTGCTCCACAGGTGGCTCTCCTGCACTCTGTCATCCTGAGAAGCACTGAAAGCAAAGAACAATCTTCTGTTCCTAATTTTTCTTCAGTTGCAACCAGATTTCTGTGACTGACTCTTCATGAGAATGGTTAAATTTGCCTGATCTTTCTCCCAGAGTTTCAGATGACACTCACTGTATCTTGCAGTAATCTTAATCCTGGTCTGACCTAAGAGAAAACCAGTTAGAATTTAACAATACCAACTCCAGGTGAACCTGAATCTATTTCCCCTCAGAAAATAAATCACTATTTGCAAAAAAAGGGTTAGGGTTAGGGTATCTGTAGAGCAGTTTGGGTGACAGAGACTTTCCCAATTGTTTAGTTTAAATCTGCATTCTCTGTTCTATCAGCCCCCAAATTCTGCTTCTCTCTCCACAGCTTTCAATAGGTTTTGTGCCTTCCTGCAAGCAGCATAAATATACAGCATAAATATATGTGTCAGTGCAGTTCTCTTTGAAAGTTCTCATTTATTTCCCAGTACGTCTGCTACTGTTACAGTTATCACGGTGACAACCCCAAAGAAACCTACATATCAAAGAGAACTTCAGAAGGAAGGGCAGACTGCTACATGCTTTTGGGGATCTCCAAGGGTTTCTGTTGCCTTCTCCTTCCCCCAAAGGTTTTTCTCACCTGCATTTCATAGTAAATGCTGCTGGTGAGGCACTGCTCAGGTTTGACATGGGTCAGTTGTGAGTGGGGGCACTTTGGCAGATCCTTTCCACGAATTTCTCCCATATATCATTGTGGTTCATTCCAAAATGCAAATTATTTGCTTACAATAGGAGAAAATTATGTAATGAGGCTCTAGAGAACATAAATATTTAACCATGATTTAAATACATTCAAATATGTGTGTATGGAGAAGGGGAGGGATTAGTGAAGGCAATATATTCAAATAAACATGTTCGATATTCTATTGTATAATATATCAACCCTGCAAATTCATACTAATTAGTATTTTGAGCTCTCATGGTGTTACTAAACCATTGGCACCAGATGAATAAAATGTTTATAAAACTTTTTTATGATCTTATTGGTGCATTCACCCATATCAATGACCAAAATTTATCTTGCTTTAGCAAATCAACAGATTTCTTTCTTCTGCTAAATGTTTTTGGCAACACAGATGGAGAACACAGCAGCCAGGGCCCAGCTCAAAGGCACAGATAACTGAATGGGTTACTTCCTACATTAAAACCAGCTTGTTGACTTGGCAAAGAGCCCTGGTCAAGTAATACAACCAGTGCTGCTGCCATTTGTTAATTCTGCATAATTAAACACCAATTATACATAGTATTGTTTTCTAGCAGGCTTCTCAGCTGGCTTTTCTTTATTATGATTCTGTGCCAGTTTCCTTCCTTATTACTAAAAAGGTCTTTTTATTTGTTATTATAATTATGAGGCTTAAAAGATATCAAATTTTTCTAAAGAGAGAATAGGAAATGATTATGAAAGTTGGCATATCATTTTACATGAAAGACATAGCATATAATAGGTATTTTGATTTTTTTTTCATAATCTGAGGTATCTGCACTGTACTATTATAGGTCTCCCCAGAGCAAGTCTATTAGTGAATATGTAATAATAAATGAATGTATTTACAAACCATTTCCAAAGTCTATCTTTTTTGAGACACCAGGAAATTCAAACACAGAACCAGTGTCAATTTCTCAGCACTTTCCTCCTCGTTTAGCAAGGCTAAGGCCTCCTGAAATGAACAAAGTATCTGCTTAACTGCTGTTTTAAGGCATAAACCTTAATATTCTGTTGAAGTTGTAATATTTTATGCATGTTGTCATATGACTAGATGCAAATGGTGACTGTATCAAAGGATGATGATGATGACTGTCATGGTGCTTTTGAACCGTGGTGTTATCAGTGATGCAGCTCTATTAGTAATGATGATGGAGAAATTTCAAGAAAGGTTTGCCTGTATTGCTGGGAATAGTGGAATATGAGGAGCAGAAAGTTGGAGGCTGGTTTCATATTTGTTTAGAGTTTATCTTTCCCTCAGTACTGAGGAAAGTATCTGTTATGTAGACTTAATATTTATTTCTAACTACTTAAGTTCACAAAAATATTCTGGAAAAAGGTTGTTTGGGTGTGGGAGTTTTTTCCCCCTTTCATTATTATTATTTATATAGCAACATTACCACAGGGTAATACATACACCCAAAATTGGTATGGGAAGTCCCTCGAGACTCTAAGTGTGTATAAAACAGCCCATAAATTTTCTCATTAAAAGAGAAAGAGAGAGGGCAACTTTCATGCTTGATAATCATTACAGTTTAAAAGCTCAGGAAGGATGTTAACTGTGTCTATGACTCTTAATCCATGGATTATTCAGAAGTCACACACACATACTGAATCTCTATCCAACATCCTCATGAACTTTATTGAGAAATGTTTCTGTGAGTCAGCAGCTGGAGCTCATTTCTCAGACAATTTTTTTTTCTTCTCTCTTATCTCCTTGTGACTCTACTCTCTTTATCTCTTATTTCCTTCCTTGGAGTCCACATAATTATTGGCCCCCAAATAAAAATGCAGAGTTTAAAGCTTGGCAGTTCTTAGTTCTTCATTTACTGGATCACAAGCAAACTCAAGTATAAAGAGGAGAAGACATAGCTGCCTGCTTAACCTGCAAAGCCAGGAGGTCAATGGGACTTCCCACAGCACATTATAAAAAGGACAAAAGACTTTGTGAGATGAGGCTTTTGGTTCATATTAGTTTTGTCAATGGAGCCATTTTAAGTTGCAATTGTCAATAAAATCTTTTCTTGACTCTCTTTCAGAATAGGTCAGCTGTTTTGAATCACAGTGTGTTGTGTGTGAAACATATATTTCAAATTCCATAAGCTCAGTAAAACAATGCTGTTTTGTTTTACTTGCTTTAAGAATCGAAGTATTTGGCATGTTCTTTGGACTTGTTATTGTCATAGCTATTTTTCTTCCTGTCTTAGGCATATACTTTCATTTTCATTCTGGTTTAAATAGAAGAAAAAAAAAAGTGTGATTCTAGGATAATTTTCAGATTTGTATCTAGATACAGAATTCCTACATCAAGAATTTCTTCATTTTACAGCTGCATCTAACACAGCAGAATTTAACTTGTGAAACTATTAACTGAAAACTGTTTTCACCATAGAAATCTTCCTTCTAGTCTTTTATCCTGAAAGAAATCTTTTAGAGGATACCCATACAAGTCTTGAAGGGAAGAAACAGAGGGAATTACTATGAAAAAGAGGTATACAATTTTTTTTGTTTCTCCATGCAAATTTTTTTAAACAGCTCTAGGCTCTGGGATGTTATTTATTATTGCTACTGCAATAATGCCCCAAATATAGCAGAGGTTGAATTGTGTCCCTGATGTAGTCAAAGTCCCAAGTTTTGAAATGCTAGGTCGTATTCAAAAGAGCTGGGTTTACACTCCAATCCAACAAAAGCTTCTGCAACTCACAGATAATTTCTCCAGAAGTTTGTGTCATTGATTTCTCCAGTTTTGCTTAAAGAACACTCCCCAGTCACAGCACTAAGATTTTGCTTGAAGCAAAGTACACACATAAATCCTATTTTGGATCACAATAAGTAGGGAATAAATGCATAAAAGTGGCTCACAACACTATAATGGCTGCAGCTTGACTTATCTCTCCTAAATGCCAATTTTTATTTATAGTCACATGTATTTATTTATAATATATTTATATATGCAGGTTCTGAGTGTATCTTGATCTCCCAGTGATTAATTGTAGAATGATGTGATAAGGTGCATTTATAGTGCACCTGGGACTGCTCCCCTGCAGCCCTGCTCCTGAGGAAAACCTGGTGTCACCACTAATAGTCTTCCCAGGATCAAAGGTTGAAGGTCACCTGGCTAACAAACCATGAAGGTTAGAAACAGGAGCATCAAACCATGAGAAAGGATGGACCCTCAGCCCTGCTTGGGGGAGAGCATTGGCCTCAAGCCACAGAAAGTCCCACAACATTAGGCCTTAATAAGAAGTTGTTTTTATGCCTGGAAAAGACATTTCAGATTTTAGCTGGAGTTTTTCAAGATAATTTTATTTTTCTCTGCTTCTGGACTCAAAAATAGTGTGATTCTCCTCTCAGATTTGAAAGAAAAAGAGCTGGGAAAATGTCAATACATTATAAATAACTTGGGAGAAAAATTTGGAAGATAATTTTACTACACAACAATGACACATGGACCCTCCATATGGCAATTGCAAATGCCAGTATTTTTTTTTCTGGACTTCTTTGTCTTGAGAATAACCTGGGTGCACTGCAGCTAGCCCAGCTTCATGAAGTAAAAATATTTAAACCACACTATTTGTTCTTTCCAAATTAGGTTTCTTGCAATATCTAAAAGGTGGTTAACTTCTTAAACTACTAAAGAGCAAGCTGTTGTAGCTTCCTCAACTAGACATGATCCCATAAATCAGTTAGGTGGGTGACAAGGACTGCTTCGATGCAATAGAGAATAAAAAAAGAAACTCATTTTGCAGTTCATTTCATAATTAGCAGAACCTGAGCCAACAGTCTTAAAAGCTGTTAATGAAGTTTCTGCAAATGTGAGGTTTGTGTGCAGTGAGACGTTGGGAAGAACGAAAATATTCTTGGTTTGTATCATTTCAGGATCATGGTTCTATTGTGAAACATTATGTTTAAATGCTTCTGGGGGGTTCTGTGGTACCACAGAAATACCAGAAACCATTTTGACATTAGTTTTTAGTAAAGACAAAACCTAATCAGTTAAGATTTTATGTTCATATTTGATGGGCAAAGTCTCGTTTTGCAGCTTCATTGTTCATACTAAGAAAGCTGAGTTTGTAAGACTAAGTTGAAGCTAATCATTTAAAAGAATTGCAGAAAAAAAACCCTGGAATGCTTAACATATTAATATTTCTCTTTTTGCTAAAGAAAATTCCTGTTGTCATTTCTAAGATGTGAATGGTGTTATATGTGAGATAAGTCATTATTTTACAAAATAATAAATACTTATGAAGGCTCATAAAAGCACTGGGTTTCAGGGGCAGTGGGCTCACAAAAACTGGATCTTTTTTCGGGTACAGCAGGTGATGTTTCTGAAGATGTAATTAAATGCAAATACAATGTCCTCTGTGAAGTATAAGAGAAGTAAGGCAAGAACTGTGCTTACACAATTCTTAACCTTCTTAAGCATTGAAAGTTTCAATGGTTAAGAAATGTCTTAGATAAATGTATGCTTCATAACTTAACAAACTTCCAGATTTTTACCAAACCACTGTGTATATTTAATTTATAGTAATAGCAAAGACATGAAGACATATTTCAATTTGCTATGGACATGCAAATTGTATAATCCATTAGTCTTTTATTCCTGTTTGATAGAATGGGTAAAGAGAGGCTCAGGAATAGATCCACAGAGTACCTGTCTGGATTTGAATACTTTTGATCCTGATCATGGTAACTCAGCAAGAAAGTGACAGATTAAGATATTTGATTTCAAAAGTAAGCAGCTGAGATGGTTTCCAGGCTAGTAGTCTTTCTTTCAAAATGTCTGTCCTAAAGATTTCTTCTGCTTTAAGCTGTCTTGATTCCAGGAGCCAGAACATTCTCTAAAGTAAATTTTCCTTTTTTTTCTTCCCAAGCAGTCACAAACTGTTTCCTGTAAATTAAAAGAACTTTTGTAAACATGACATTATTTTCTGCAGCACATACAGAACTTTGCCTCAGCAATCAATTTTCTTTCACATGCATGCTTAAAAATGGCAATAGGCTTTACATTTTGCTTTGCTGGGAGAAGGACTAGGAAGGAGAGAGAAAAACAGAAGACAACAATCAAAACCTGCATTTTATATTTGATTTCTTGTTAATTATATAAAAATAAACCTGGATTTTAAAAAAAAATTAATATAACATTTAAATGTGTTTTGAAAAAGTAGACATTAAACTTGTCTTATTCAGAATATTACAGATTAACTATTATATTATTTAAATACAGTCAGTGGAAGGGAAAAATGTATTACATGCTTACTGATCCTTTCATAAAAATTGGAAATGTTCCTTTGTATGCTAATCAGCTAGTTATTTATTGGTCTGGAATTGTTCATGAAGCCAGGAGATGTCCCCATTTAGGCTTTATAATACCTTTGGCTTGCTTGATGCCTTGGGCTAGCTGGGTTAACTTTGAAAATAGTCAGCCTTGTACTGTTAGACAGCAGAGTGAAAGATCATCAGGGTTTGGGGACGTTCACTGGTGTCCTTTCCTCCCTGTATTAACTCCAGCACCACAAGCTTCTAAACATGGGGCTGGAAGCCTTAGTTGTGGAGAGAAACTTTCTTCAGGTAACTCACCTCTAGCCACGATGGCACCTCAGACGTCCAGCTTTAAAATGCAGATTATAACACAGACTTCTGAGGAAAATGTATGAGTTCACTTTTGGAGAGCATTCAGCAGTGGTGTCTGGGAATGTAATGGTTTTAAAGAAGTCTGATTCCTGGTCTTTCAGTGTTGATACACCTCAAACACTTTGTACTTCACTAGCTTGTTATCTATTCTCTGCCCTGGGAGAACACCCTGAAAGGGTCATGAAATTAATGACTAAGAGGTGCCTTGGGAAGTTGTAGTAAAATCAGTCATGCAGCTTTACTTCCACAGTTTCCTAAGATTCAAGTTTGTGGCTTTGTGACTGTAAGAGTGTACAGGAATTTTTTCCTGGCAGAGATTTTAGTTGGGAGTAGTGAAGGGTGTCATATCATAACTGCATATTATTTGTTGCTGTTGACTAAAATAATTAGTTACAAGGCTTGTTGCTGCACTCATTTCAGTGGGACTCAGGCAGCAGTCTGTACTGTTTCCAATTCTTATTCATTATCACTTATTTCTGTTGTCTGTAGATGCCTGCAAAACATAACGACAGAGGAATCAGACTTACAAGGGATGGCTTTCATCCCCCTAAAGGGATTCCTGAGAATATTAGAGGGATGAAAGTGAAACTCTGTGTTTTCATCCCTTCAGACTTTCTGCTTGTCTCCCCTGGCAGCCTCCCCTCTCCACGCTATAATTTCATCTCCTCCCCTCCCAGCAGAGCAGCTGTAGCTCA
The DNA here is from genome assembly GCA_013398075.1 of Notiomystis cincta. NCBI lineage: Eukaryota > Metazoa > Chordata > Aves > Passeriformes > Notiomystidae > Notiomystis > Notiomystis cincta. The sequence continues at coordinate 49,268 of VZRX01006206.1, forward strand.
GCTCCAAAGGGCCCCTGGCAGCTCTCCCCGGAGGCACCTCCCTGACCCCGCTGGGGCTCCAGCCTCAGCTGCGGCACTCGGGGGCTCTTCTCAAGCCCAGGCTTTCCCTGTGGCTGAGCACTGCATGAGACACCAGCCAGATTCCACAGAGTGTCCTTGCAACAGGAGATCTGGTTCTGTTTTCCTCAGATATCTGTTTTCACTTCTTCCAGTCATAAAAATACAAAAGAAATCAATTGTTTTCTTAGAAGGAGCCACAGACCGGACCAAATGTGTGCTCTCTCTGCTCCCTTTCTCTTTTCTGCAAAGAGATTAAATAAGATAGTAAGACAAACTTCACCTCCCACCTTGCAGCTTCCCTTGACCTTGAAGCAGCTGAGGGAAGCCTCTGTGAACACAGTTTTCACACACACGCATCTTAAACTTTGCCTTATTTTCTGCTAACAAAACTTGAAATGCTGAACAACTTAAAGCATTGAAAAAAATGCCAGGAGTCTTCAGGCTTGATTGTTTGCTGTTTGCTATTGAGAAAGAGGGTTTTTAAATAAAGAAAATATCAAAAAGATCCTTGCAAAGATTCAACTCTCTAAATACACATTGAATAAAATAATAACTGATTGAATTAGTCTAGGAATGAAGGATTGATCATTATTTGAACTGTTAAGTTGAAAAATGAAACCCAGTTGCACAAGAATAGTTACATTTTGTAAGGGGGAGGCCAAAGGAAAAAAAAAATTACACCGCCTCTAGAATTTTTAAAAGACACATTGCATTAATAGGGTAGTATTCAATGTCTGAGCTGTGTTTTGGTTGTGTACTCATTCAGTCTGCCCTATACCTTTTCTCCCAGAAAAGAAAAAAAGGAAGCCATTTGCACAAAGTGCAGTGCATCCTTTCTGCCCTTGGAAGAAAGATCATTTCCCTTTCTTTCATTGATCATCCTGCTTCAAAACAGACAAACATTAGGGAGGGAGTCGCCTGCTCTGCTCTTTACATTTCAGTGGGACCATAAAAACAAACACCTTTTAAGTTGCCTGTGAAATCAGATGTGCATAGAAATGGAGTTTTCCCTCTTCGAATCTCCAGATAGTGGCAGGCTAAACAAACCCTGGTGTCAGATACTTATTTCATTTTGCACTTTGGCTGAGCAAAGGTTCCCATGCAATCCAGTACCCCCTGAGTTTTGTGTGAAAGTGGCATTCAACATGAACCAGTTCCTCAGCTGATACAATTCTGTTCCAGTCCCTTTTAGTTCCTAGTAGTAGAGCACTTCCAAGGATCACCTAGTATTTATTAATGTGATATTTCCTGATGTGATTATATCTATATGTCCTATAATTTAATAACAGGAAATCTATTGCATAATAATCCTTCCTAAACTGCAAATTCAAACATTTATCATTGAAATATTTTTCTCCAAAATTAATATCTCATGGTTGCTTTCACCTTGGTTGGATGATGTATATAAGAATGAACACAAAAGAGAATCAATATAGCCATTAACTGACTTGCCCACAGGATATGATAAATGAGGGGCCAGTTTAAATTCGACTAAATTTTCCTTGATAGTATATCATCAGGAAAATCTTCATGTGCCTATAGCATTTTTCACCAAGTGCATTTTTTTCTACTTATAAATGGCTTTTATTTTCCAAATCCAAATAATAGAATTAGTGGTAATAATCCAAATAGTAGAATTAGTTAATCATTCATACTTAAGAAATATGAAATTTCTATTAATGTCACAAATTCAGATTATTGAATATATATTGATAAGATGAATGGGTTGAGGAAGAGCTTGGAAGTGTTTCACTTTAGTCTGCTTTTCTATAGAACAGAGTTTCTGCTATCACAGAGTTGGCATCTGTTGGATCTCCTGCTCTAGTAATTTCTGAATTCACTTGCTAATCTTAACTTACACCTTAAAGATGGAAGGAGTCTCAAAGCTGTGAGCCAGTGGATGTGAGGTGCAGCTGCATTTTGTCTGCATATTAGACAAGATTTCACTATACAGCAACTTCTCTCTTAGTCTTGAGAAAGATACCTGTGGTGGGAGGCTTTGAGGGAAGTGAGAAAGGTTTTATCTAGGACTTTGATTGGGAAGACTGGGGAGCAGGACCCTGAGACACTCAGCCTGAATCTAGTCAAACATAATTATGTTCAAGTTTCAAGCTGAGGAGAAAAGCTTAAATAGGAGCTTGCCTAGGGAGCCTTCTTAGGCACAAGTGCCAATCAGTGTAAAACTAGTTAACATTTCAGTCAATGCTTATGGAAGATTTTTATTTATTTGTTGCAATTTTTTTATCCAGTTTTCCTTCATCATTGAACATAAATTTCTTTATATGTGTCACTTTTCTAAGACTAAATGCATTTTCAAACTCATAGCCATTTAGAAAAATAAGGAAAACCTCTTAGATTAATTATATTATTTCTAATACAAAATGTTTCTGTTTTTCTTGCTCAGTGTTTTGTGGCTAAGATAAAAGTTCTAAAATATTTAACAGTTTTAGAAGCTTTTCCTGTAGTGCATTTGAAATAGTCTTCACTTCAGGTGTGAAGTCTTTCTCACTGATTTGCTTAATGCTTTTGTTTTGTTCAGTTTTGAGCACTTATATGCACTTACAGCTTATTTACCTCCAGTGTCAAGTTTTCAAGTTTCTATCACATCTCCTTGGTCACTCTTCAGTTGTGGAACAGCAACACAAGTTTTGGTAGAGTTGAATAAACTGTACAGTTCGAGTAACAGGAATGATGGGGTAAACTCAGTAGTTTCATTTGGTTTAAAGTTTAAATTTTCTCACTATTTTCTGAGATTTTTTTTTTCCTATTAGAAATATAAATTAATAGCATTCTTTGCTGTTTTACTTTCTAACTAGTGTTCAATGTCAGATCGGTCTCTAGCTGGATGTGTTATTTGATCCAACGTGTTACTCTCTTTTTTTCATATCCAGCGCCTTCTGAAATTACAGTGCTTTTCCAGGAATCTTCTGTAGTCTGGCCTCCTAAAAGGAAATATGATTAATTGCCTTCAGTACACTAAATATACTTTTCTTTCTCTAAGGTTCTTGTGCTTTTGTATTGTTCTCCTTTTTCTATAATTTTCATACCTGTATTCCCACCAAAACAAAATAAACTTGAAACCAGGAAAAATATTAAATGCCTTTTAATTTTGTGTTGTTTTATGGTAGAAGTTTAGTATACTATTTGGAATAATCTTGGATATAACTAAAATTCTTTAGTATAATATGCTGAAGTTTCAAACTAGAAAACCCTTGGATACAGCATGCAGTTGTTTAAACTCAGTAGCAGCAATGGTCTATCACTGAGTTCTGAGCCACCTCCCAACTTGTTTGTGATTGAAGGGTTATTTGTATGGGTCTGGCTCAAGGGCTCTGTGGTTATCAGTGCTTCTGAAATACTCTGTTGTGTGAGATACCTAAATTCTGCTGCCCCTATTTTGGTTTAAGGGCTCTTTGCAGTGAACTAAAGTTTCCCACTGGACACCTAAGCAGTGTGCTTCCCCACTGACCAGACAGTAAAACTGCTGCCGAAGGATATTTCCTTGATCTGCTGTCACATCTGCAGTGCTCTGAGCCTGCTGCCCACCTCAGGCACCCAGCAAGGGTTGGGGGCTGCTGGCCCCACTGTCAGTGGTGTCACAGCTCAGACAGCCCTGGGCTGGGGACCAGAGAGGGACCAGAGAGGGACCCCACAAGCACCAGGGCGTGCAGGAGCTCGGCAGGGGCTGCCGATGGCCACCTCTGGGCTCGAGCCCTGTGCTCTCATCAGCAGCCCATGGGAGCATCTGAGCAGTGCTCAGACCAAAGCCAGGGCATCATCTGCCCTGCTGGAATTTCAGTGCTGGGTAGCAGTCATCCTAGCCCGTAGGGATGAAGCATCTATTTCTGATTTTATCCAGTTTGACATGTTTAAATTTGCTGAGGATCTCTGCTAGAGGCACTTGAGGGCCCCAACAATATGGAACCAATCACTCTAGAAACACATGAGATGTATAATGTTGCTTCAGAAGTATTTTTTATTTCCTGCCCAAAGCAGCTGCACCAACACATTAAATGAAGGTAGGACAAACAAACAGTTGGGGCTTGATAAAGAAATTTTTCTCTTTTTTCAAGCTGTCACTCTTGCAGTGTTGTACTTTAGGTCAACGATATTAAAGCTGTGACCCAGTCAGCAATGATATACTTGGGAAACTTTCTACATGTAAATCTGACACAATGAATTCTTAGTCATCTGTGCTTCCATTTTCAGTTCATTACTGGTGATAAATGAGTCTCTTATTATAAGAAGCCTAATTTCCTGGTCTCTAGCACTATGGGGGTTTTGGTTTTGCTTTTTAAGGGGGGTATAGCTGATACAAAATACAAATGTTTCCTTTCATTTGCTATTTAGTTATTGTTCTGCATCTATCAATGTACAAACAGAAGTTTCTGATAAGGTTATGTCTTTCTGTCTACTTTTCTGAAAGTTCTGGTTGGTTTTTGAACACAGATGTGTAATTTGGTTCATCTTTACCATCTTGATAGTCTTATCCATCAAAATTTTGATGTAGCTGCTTTTGTTATTTACACTGGCATTGTTCTCATTTTATTTATGTAGCTTAAAACTTATCCTTCTTCAGTGTTCATACTTTATTGCTTTGGGCTTTGTGCTTCCAGTTACAGCTCTAATTATTTCTGGGATTCCTGTGGATCTATTGAAGATCCTTTTTTGTTTCAAAATTACTGCCTCTAGCTAGCAATTCCTATGCTCAATGCGCACAGTATTACAAATTAACCACATTTAGAGAAATCTGTAGATCCTTGTAAACCCAAGTAGCCCTTGCTGTGTTGTATCATTTGTTATTATCTGGTATTAATTTTGCAGAGTTGAATTCTGACGAGATAGAAGAGTTATTGATTGTTCTCCTCCTCAGATATTTCATTTCATCATTGTCCCATTTTGTCTGGAGTTTAAGTTCATAAACTTGGAGTAATTTTTGACCTTGTGCTTTCTTTTGAGGCTGACATTAATCACACTGAGAAATGAGATTCCCAGCTGGAAGATGCTAAAGAACCATTAGGAACTATTACATTAACTTACCACTATTTTATCTTTCCTGGTTCAGACTGAGAATTATTAAGTTGATTGTGACATATCTGTGTGTTTCATTATGAGCTAGATAGTAATTGCTAATTCTTTATTTGTGGCTCTTTCTCCCACTTCCCTGAAGTATTCACAGCTGTGCTAACAGAACCCTGCATCCAATCAATGGGAGCATTTTGCTGCTTTAACAAGAAAGGGCTTCAAGCTTAATATCAAATTTTCCAGGCAAATGCTTACATGCTCCATCATTTGTTTTCTTAAGGATATGATTTTGAGCAGTGAGTAGTCAGCTCAGGTAAACAAAGCAAGCAGGAACACCTGTTGTACTGCTTCTCTCCAAGGCACAAACTCAAAAACCCTCTTTGTGAAATACATTTCATTACGCTGCAAAAAGCAGAAGTTCTTCGGAAGAGCTTTACAGAGAGAATGCCTGTGATCTAATAACAAAAAGAAAAAACTTTCCTGAAGTCCTTACCTCTATTTAGTATGAATAAAAGATTTTTTTTTCTGTTTTAATCTTTGGATTAAAAAAAAAATGTTGCAAGTGAGTTTCATTTAATACATTTGGAAAGCTAATAGGAAAGGTAATTCTGGACAGCTTGACTGACTACTGTGTTGTACAGATATGTATGTGTGGCTTGATGATGCTTGTAGTTTGCTGTAAATTTATCCTTGTAGAGAAGTGCTGATTGGCATGACATGTTTTTCAACTCTATGTCTTTTTATAAGTCAGTGTGAATATCTGTTTACCTTGCAAGTGCCCTTTTCATTTCACCTCAAAATCATCCCTGTACATTGCCTACCAAAGTACTTTCCTCATATGTAACAATGGTTTTAGTTGTCAGCTACAACAGTGTTAAACCTTCATTTTTTTCTATCCTTGAATCACTCCATAGGCTATAGCACACTTTTGCTTTGTACAGAGGACAAGGTGAACAGAATGTGACTGATTTTAAGTATGAAAGGACAGGGACCTTTACAGCCTGTCCAGTCTGCTGGCTTCTTTTTCATGGCCAAATGGCTGGGATGTGGGAGACAAAAAGGAAGGGAAAGCACAGAAGAGCAACAATCAGATGTATTTTCTCTAAGAAATCCATATGTTAAGGGTATCAGTAATCACAGTGTGGCTGAAGTCACTATTGGAACATAGAAAACATGTGTTGGAAACAGCAAAATTGTTCAAAATATTGTCCTTTTAAAAGGAAAGGGAATCAAACCAAATCAGAATAGCTAGGAGTGTTTTCTGAAGGCAAATAACCTGTGATTCTTGTGATATTAGAGAGACTTTCTTACTTAAATATCTGTTTTAATAGGCTGAGTTACTATTATAGTGTATTGCCTTGCTGGACAGTGTATTAGTGCAAGTGTGTCTGTTCTTTCTTTAAGCAAGCATTGACATACATTGATTTAATATTATTCTTCGTGCTGAGCTCTGCAGATAGACTGGTAAAATGCAAATGGCACAGCTGTGTTACAGATATATCTTTGACAACTCAGAGATGACTTTGCATATTCAGAAAAGCAAGGGAATGAGAGAGGACTTTCTCAGCTCTTGGATTGTGTACACCCCCTTCAATATTCATTTCTATGGTAGTTTTAATTTCAAATCATGTCACTGCTGGTATGTTGAATTAGTTCCTGCATTTTTCTTATTTGTCTGTAATTGTCATTAATGAGGGAAATTCATCACCTTTCCAAAGTTCACCACTCAGCTGAAAAATATAAGGGGTAATTAAGCATGGTGGGGTTCTTGTTGTATTCCAGCTCTGCAGCAAAGAGGAAGTGAACCACTTTTCTGCTGCTATTTTGGGGGCAGCTACTTGTAAAGCAGCTGCATAATTCAGCCTCAAAACATACTTGCAAGGCTGAAGCCATTGAAGAGGAGCCTCAGGGGTTAATGCCTAGAGGACTGGGTGTAGTCTCAGAGAGTTTAATTCAATAGTTAGGGGATTACTGCAAGAAGTCCAGTAGAGCTGGAGGATTGCATGGGAAGCTTGTATAACCAGTTCTTCAGCTGTACATGGTATTAGTTGCTATTATTTAAATGTCCTGATAGTAGTTCCCACAGCAATCAAAACTTTCTCGACAAACATGTAAGTTTACTTGGAAAAAAGAAAATAAGAGGTCTTCTAAGGGGGAGAACATTTCCTGAAGCAAGTTAAAACTCATAGTTGGCAGTAAAGAGAAAATACAAAATACTCATATGAAGAAACCTTTGACAAGTAGGTCTCATGCATATGCTATATTGAACACAGTCGAGATGACTGGTGAGCCCTTCAAAAAAGTCAATTATTTCTGTATTTTCTGGGAAACATTGCTTATTACCTTGGAGTAGAAAATTCTGTTATAAATCTGGTTTTCCTCTCTGTAGAAAATGGCTTCTTGCCCTAATTAATCATAGTGCCTTGCACAGGCTACTGATGGGTCTCTTATCTAGCCCTGCAACAAAAGCAGCTGGGGCTACCACCTGTTAACTCCCTTCCAGCACCATTTAATTAGCCAGAGTGGCTGTTACCTTCGGCTTTATCTGGGAATAGAGGTGGGAGCAGATGCCAAACAGGAGAGAACACTACAAAGAACAGTGCAAGGAAAAGCCAGGAGCAGTCAAGGAGCAAGGGCAGGTGGAGAGAGGACAAGAGGCAGGTTTGGCAGCATCAAAGTCTTGGTTGAAAGTTTGTTGTGCTCTCTGGCAAATGCCAAGTTTTGAGAATTTAAGTGTTCAGTCAGAAATGTTTCTGTGTAATTGGATTCATACGGTGACTGATCCCACATAAGATTTCAGTTTGTGGTTCTGCTACTCAGTAAAATACATTTACTGGATCTGTGTTGAAGTTGCTCAATACCTTTATTACCTACTGCATAAATAAATAAATTAATTGCACAGATACAACAAGGTTGTTTTGTGCTTATCCATAATAAAGTCCTCACTCATTTGCTTTTATCTCTTAGTTAAAGGCTGCTATTGAGTGAATTGTGAAAATAAAGGGAATTAAAGGTTTTTAAATAGCATCCACTACTGAGATTTTGTCAGAATTTCAGTCATGCACTGTTCTTTGAAGACAATTAAAAAAATATGCTCAAACCATTAAATTAATATTTTAGTCTTCCTTGTTTTAGAAAAAAAATCCATCTCTAAGGGGTTTCGTTCGCACTACAAAGTGTTCTTTTCTCATCAGAAAAATGTCTTTTGAGTGTAATAATATTTCTGTACCTGTGCATAAGTGCACATTTTATTTTTAGAATACTTATTGAATTGCTAGAACACACTTGTACAAGCTATTAATAAAAACTTCCTTGTGGATTTATTTATAATTTACTTGAGCTAGATCTTCACATTAAGGACATTATGAGAGAACAAATTCTTGCCTTTTCCCCTTAGCTTGAATCTTTCTTAACTTCTAAAATTAGGCATCTGAGCAGTGTAAATTTTTAATGAAGAACTACTTATTACTTGTGGAGACTCTTAGCTGATGGAAGTGGTCACAACTCCCTAAATTATCCAATTTAAACAAGTTAGCTGGCTGAATGTGAAAGTCTCTAGAAAGATGCTGTATTAAGTCTTATGAAAAGAATACTTCCTTTGAGCTATTATGAAATATTGGTAAGGATATTCATCAGATTAACAGGCTTCTGATACAGACCTGTGAGCGTTAACCAAGCAGTGACAGTCTAAAGGTGGCCTAAATTATTCCCAATTCTGCACATAGCCTGAAGTTTTTCCTTTTTGTTCCAGATCTGAAGAAAAGGTCTACATTCTTGAAGGCTAGGCTGTATTTTTCTAAATAAACATATAATATTAGATAGTACTTCCCTGTGCAAAAGTTGCTTCTCATGGATTTAATGATTTGACTTTTATCAGTAATTCTCCTTTAGGTACTATCCTTACTGATATTCTGAGAATATAAACAGTTTTGTCATTATGTATAACCAAGTGAAGAAATAGGAATAAATGAAATATTCCTTAAGACTTATTATAGTGCATTTCTACTGGAAAACCTGGAATAAATCAAAATACTGGAAAAAGACTTGGCTACTAATATAGTTCCTCATCTCAGGCTGTGGTTTGATGCAGTCCCAGTTGGGCTTTTTTTCTGATGTCTCTTCCTGAATTCGTCTAGATCACTAGAAAGGAATCAATGGGAATTGATCCAATTTGTAGAACACAATTCTAATATTGATAGTAGTTTATATTCATTTGCTTCACCCTAATCTTTTATTAATGCTCATTTGCAAAATGCTGTTCATGCTGTTTCCTCCCAGTTTTTTACCCCCAAGCTGATGATGATAGTGAAATTTAGAGAAACATAACAAGAAATAATGAAGTTACAAATTTTGGAATTAAATATGGTGACAGTTACTATTTTTTGTAGTCAGACCTTTTTCAGTATGTGACTTTAATTTCAGATAAACAAAGACCATTGCAGAAAGGCACATGAGAGTCTTACAGAAGTAAGAAGTTGTGTCTTTTAGGTTTTTTCAATTTTTCTTTGTGTCCACCAGGAGGCTGGGCCAGGACATCAATACTGAATCATCTGGGGGTTTTTAAGGATGCATCATCAATAAAATGTGTCATCCAGACATATCTCCAGGTTCAAAAGGAGCAATAACTGATAGCATCACTTTCTCTTACCAATGGGAAAAAAGTAACTGGTAACTTTTCTATGAGGAGCAGAGCCATGGTTAAAAACATGTTTAATAGAATTTTTGAGGTTGGGATTGTAAAATGCACTCAAATGTAAGTAGCTGTGAAAATAAGTGTGTCTGTCTGGTTTGAGGTCTTCTAGGTGCCAAGAGAATGAATAAAAAGAGTAAATATTTCCTATTTGGATTTTCTGATAATTTTGAAGAGTTAAAGATATGTAAAATAAAACATGAATGGTGTGGCCATCCAATAAAATTGAATAACTTAGAGATTTCAGTAGAAATTTCATTGGAAAAGGCTTCTCACATTTATGTAAATCTTCTGTGCTCTCCAACCTTAAAAAAAAAAAAAAGGAAAATAAAAGGAAATAAAAGAAGGAGGGGAACTCCTTTTGACTTCTTCCTGGAGTTCTGCATACTTATAGGTAAAAGAATTTTTTCCGTTGAATATTTTTGGAGGAGTGGAGTGGTGCACTGTGTTGTTTTTTTGGGGCTTATTTGGTTGTTTTTGTTGTTTGGAGTTATTTTTTACATAATGAATCCACCAATTACTGCCTAGGCATCTTTTCAAAGCTACAGTTTTATTTCAATGAAAACAGTTTCTTTTTTTTTTTTTTTTTGAGCGGCTAAGAAAAAATAGAAACCTTGGTTTAAATATTTCTTTTCTGATATAGAAATTCAATCGAGATGTCCAGCCATATTGGAGAAATTTTTAAGGGACACCTCTCTCTGTCTTTTCTTTGAAAACTCTCAAGGACTGGTTATGACATTTCTTTGAGGGCTGAGACACCTGGTTCAGACTCTACTTTGACTCAGACTGAACTGTAAATTCTTCATATATCAGGTGAATTGTTCTTGGATTTATAGTTCTTTTATTTCACATTTTCTGGCATTGTAACAAGTTCAAAAAGTGTAATGAGGTAAAATTGTTTATTATGTTTAAGAGAGCCAAGTTGAAAATTGCCTGATCCTACAGCACAGTAGTCATAAGAAATACATCATGTCAACATTCAGAACTTTTACCAGCCATTCAACAGAGTGCCTTCACAGCAGTCCTACAGTGAAATGTGTTATTTAAATCAACACTACTTACCCCTCTTAAATTTTTACAGGGACTCCCAAGCAAAGCTGGAATTTCTGACACTGCTGAAATTAAATTCAGACCAGCACAGAGGGCAACAGCCCAAAATGTAGCCCTTATTGTTCAATGAAATAAGTAGAATTCATCATTAGTGAGTCATTTCCAGCCAGAGACCATAATTTAATATTAGTTGAGTATCATTTTCAATATCAGGGGGGAAAGTAGCACGTCTCAAAGAATGAGAGAGTGAACAATGTAGTTTTAGATTGTAAATAACAAGTGCATTGCCACTAATAGATATCATGTAAGTATCAGCAGGGTCAAAAAGAGCCTAATTCCCTCATTTACCTCCACTGAGTGATTGAAGCCAAGATTTGCAAGTTTAAATAGCTGCAAGAAGTTGTAGCTTGGTTTTTAAAGCTTCTGCTCTCCTGGCCTGTTTGCCTTATTGAATGCACAGCTTTTCTGAATTGGAGACTGATCCTGCTGAAAGTGAGCTTTGCTAGGGGCATTGGCATTGGTTGGTTGTGAGGTGCTGTGAGGAGGATGGTCCACTGCTTGGAATATCATATCTTGGGTTATCTTGGGTAAAAAAAGTCCAATTAATTGTGCAATTATATTTTGCACGTGACACCAAGCACTACAGTGACACACAGAACACTTCCAGTAGCTTTCAGCACATCTTCCTCCTCCATCGTTTTGAGTAGTGTGTGGTTAAATCTCCTAGAACACAATCAGTCTCTCAAAATGATGATCAGCAGGTTCATTGGTTAAATTTGGTCAGGGCTCTCTGTAGTCAATTATAAACCTTTGCACTAAAAAAGGTAGGCACAGCCTCTGCCACTTAAATTAATAAAAAGTCCCGTCCTTCTGTCCTTTACTGCAGTAATTTAAAACTTTGACCCAATCAACCCCTGAATGCAAATGAGTGAGCAATCTGGAGAAGCAGAGTGTTGATCCAGTCAATCCACAGCCATTTTCAGAGCAGATTTTAAAGATGTACGTGACATTGGCCATTAGTGAGCCAGCAAAGATGAATGGGCCAATAAACGAACATATTTCACCTCTTTCATCTGCCAAGATGAAACATCATCTTGGTGTTCGGCTGCTTTTTGTTGTTTGGTCTTTTATTTTCTTAATTTGCACGACAGTGTTTTGAAAGGCATGCTATCAATCCTTTAATTGACTTTTCTAAAGAAATATTTTTTTCCTCTAAGTCTCCTTGAGTAGGTTGGCCTTGAGGATTTTGGTTTTCTTAATGTTTTTCCCTTGTAACTCATTAAAAAGATTTTGATTTTAAAAGATATTGTCTGTAAGATTGTTTAGAAAACAAATGGAGAAAATTAATGTTTGGCATTGCATTTTAAAAATGAGCATAACTGAGCTAGTAAAATTAAGCATCCAGAAAAAAAAAATCCACTTATGTTTTTTTTTTCTAGTTTTGTTTCATACACAGTTGCTTTAGGTGTTTTGTGAAACTTCAGAGTAATTTTTAGCAGCATGTGGACTTTGTTGAAAATGAACAGTCATTATAGAAGTCCAGAATATGACTGAGAGACCAAAACATGTCTTTGCAATAATTAATAAATTATCTGACACCTGTCAACAGAGAAAAAAAAAGGAAATAATCAGCCTATTGTTGTGGCAGTGTTATTTTTGCAAAGACATTTGCTTCTTGAAGTTTCCTTCTGAACAAAATACGAATGTTTCTTTTTAGGTATTATCTGTTGGACAGTGCACTATCAAAAGCAAATTAAAATAGCATTTGGGTTTTATAAACAGTTTTACACTAAGAGTAAAAAGATCTAGCAATATTGGCAACAAATTCCTTTGGGTTGTACTGTTTTGTTTTCAGAGCAACTGGGATTTTATTTTATTTTTTCGTTTTGAATGATTGAGTTCATTTTTATGTGTTATCTTCATGGTACTTTGTGGTGTTCTGATCAGCAATTTATCTTGGAGTCTTAAAACATGCGTTCATTTATGTGTTTAGCTGACCAGCTGCCTTCCCTTTTCTTCTTTTTCCAAAGTGACATTAAAATGGAGCGATTCCTTGCAAGGATCTCTTAATGGAAAACGCATCTTAGCCCGTGCGGTGCTAAACTGTTGCCTTTCCATAGAGGGGCTCTACCCCTCTCCCCTGCCCCATCTCCCAGCAGAGGTAGAGCAGCCCCCTCCGTGCTCGCCAAGCCCCAGTCGTCCCCCGCCTCCTCCCCACAAAGAGGTGAAGTCCCCTGAGTCTGTAATTGCCAGGAGATGAAGCGATGATGGGGAGTGATCACAGTCAATAGCTTTGATTAACAATAAGGTGGGAAATTAGCAATGCTAGCATTCAGCTCCCCTGCCTTCCCGTCCCCATATGCTCCCCGCAGCCTGCGCTGGCTGCTGAGCAGGGTGGCCACCGTGCCTGCAGAGCCGCAGAGCGACACTGGCAGTGGGCAGAGGGACAGCGGGCGGCTTTCTGGGGACCCTGGACGATGCTCCCGGCCGGGGCTCTGCCACGCAGGCGGGGGAAGGACGAGGTGTGCCGTGTGCTGGCACTGTGGCTCTTGCTGTCATGTGTGGATTTAATTGTGTCTGGACGTGTTGTGATCAAAATGGCAACTACTGTTACTCCTGTGACCCCATCAGCAGCTCTGGTGTTGTTTCCGACAGACTCCGAGGACCTAGAGAGGGGGAACGACAGCGGGACACCACTCCCCACCTCTGATAACGGCGACAATTCGCTGGGCTACACAGGTAGAGTGCACCTTTCCAAAATATTCCTGACTGCCTCCTCCTGACACCTTCCACCTACATCTGCCATTGCCACCTGTATACGTTCTTTTAATCACCTCTGCTAGCTGGCTCTCTTTCATCATCGCCTTTAGAAGTTCAACGTTGTTAGTACTGTTGGGAAATGTTATTGTGTCTTTTAACCAAGATGACTGTCCTTGTGTGTGTATGTTAGTACATGTCAACGATTTAAATGTTTAAATTTGCCTTGTTGAGACAATGCACCCATTATTTTCCTTTGAACTGTATATATTAGTGCATGAGGCAATATATAATCTCAAAGAAATTTTTCCAAAGACCAAGGGGATTTTTCCATATGTTTATTTGGGGAATTTTTTTTGCTTTGTTGCTATTACAAACAAAAGTAAAATACATTGCAGCAGGGAAGAAAACCCAAAGGAGACTAAACTGTGATTGGAGAAGAGCGTGTTTCATCGACTTCTGCTTTGCATAAACTACAGAAATGTGTCTCTAGGCCAAATGAGAAAAGCCACAGAATAAGCAGCACCATACAGCAGTGATCTATCTGAGCAACCCAATTCTGTAACTCCTCTGCAGCCTGAAATGTTACCCAGCTCCAGGAGTCACTGACCACAGCCCAGTCTCAGCTGCAGTCACGGGTTTTCACGAACTACTGGTGGTCCAGTGTGACTCAGATATTCCTAACTAAGACAGTCTTGCAGGGTACAACAAGAGGACAGGCAGGTATGTAAGAGAGAGAGAGCAATTTCTTGTCTGCTCATAAAACTTTAGGTCTTGTTACATGCCACTTACAGTGATTGCAGCTTTCATCATCTGCCCCTCACAATCATCTCTGCATGTGGTTTAAAACCTTGACACACAATTTTATTTTAGTGTATTTCTTTTTTTTCTAAAAAGGTAAAAAAATGTAAAGCAATACAAAATTCCCTTCAGTCAAGATAGATGTCCTTTTAGGAAAATATAGCATGAATCCTGCTCTGTGCGAATTATTTCAACTTTTCTGTGTTCTGAATATTCCTATTAATTTTGTTCTAAATTCTTCCTCTCTCATTCTTCAAATTTGTCATATGTACATTTCTGATGCATATGGGATCATCATATTGACAAATATGACTTAAAGAACAGGGTTTTGTCCTAACTGTAAGTTAGACTTTTGCTTTCAGAAAACAGCATTGAGAATTGTGATCCCTGGGTCTTGTGTTTAAACAGCCACTAATTTACTTGGAACAGCAAGTCAGACTTATCATTATTTTTAATAACAAACTGGCTTAGCGTTACCTGGAGATGAGCAATGAGTTCCCCTCCAGCCTCCTCACCCATCCCTGGGCTGGGGCTGGTGCTCTACAGGCAGATTCCTGTACCTGACAGCCTCACACTTGCCCACGAGGCAGGAGAGGGGCTCTGTCCAAAAGCCCCCTTAGGCACAAGAGTAACAGGGGTGAGAATTCACAGGGAAACCCCATCGTGTTTTCCACTGGAGAGGGGCTAGAGGCTTGACCCAGGAGCACCCAGGAGCACTCAGGACGAGTGCACTGGGTGAGTGATGGCAGGCAGAGGGTGCAAGGGCTGCAGGCAGTCCTGCTCCAGTATTTAAGGCAAATAAGGCAGTGTTTAAGCCAATATCTCCCCTCTGAGCCTGGGAGTGTGGGACAATGTGCCAAGCAGAGCACAGAGCCTTCTCCGTCAGTCCACCCCCGAGGATCCTTCTCCCGTACCAAGGTGCACACGAGCAGCTGGGCTCTGCATCCCAGGAAAGGCCTCTGCAGGGGGCTGCAGCTGTTTAACCTGCCTCTCTGGGGCTAATGGGGTCATTTGAGAGGACTGACAAAGTCAACCCCTGGTCTAGTAGCTCCCCAGAGGCTCCACTTCTTAACTCTAGGCCATATTTTAATAGCTGCTTTGCAAATAGGCACAAAAGTCAGGATCGAGTTAGAGGCAAACACAAGCTGAACAAAAATTAGCACCTACAAGATGACTGGTCTTGTTTAACTGGAGATTTTGTGCTTCTATTTGAATGAGCACCAAAGAAAGGAAAGACCAAGTTTTTCATGTTTAAAGATTTAATGATCCAGTATTTTTTCTCCACTATGTAATAATCTGTAGCACTATGTGTATATACCTTGGTTTATATGGAAGATCCCTGAGGTATCTATTAAAATTAGTCCAACAGGTTTCTGTAGTAATGAGGAAGATATTTTAAAAATAATATTCAGTGGAATGCAACCTTATAGGTAAAGCTGCATTTTTTTTTCCTAATTGTGGGCTCATTCATATGGAATGGCTCATTCATAATATGGAATTCATGGATTTGACAGAAGTATTCTTAGATAATTTTTGTTCTCTCTTACCTTTACAATTCTATTCTCCAAAAGGAAAACCATTCCAGAAGCTTGTTTGTACTGAAAATTCTCTGACTCTTTCCTAAAATCACTTGGATAAAGTCCAGAATGTCTGGATCTGTGGGTGAAATAAAGAGCAGTTTATTTTTCAATCATGTATCTATCTTCAAGTAGTGTCTGAATGGACAAAACTCACACAGGTTGATAACTGCTGTCTACCATAGGATTGTACATTTTTGCTCATATTGAGAGCACTGACACAGCTGCAGGGCACATCTTCCTCACATTCCATATAGCTGTGAGGTATAGAAGTAAACCATTCTCTTGTATAGGAAGTTTCAGGATTAAAGATTATAATGTTTTCCTACATCTTTTTCTTTCCCTAGACATTTTCATCGTGAAAATATGCAGCTGTTTCATACTGGCTTTAAGTGGATGTACATGACTTGTAGGGAGGGTTTCAGGGTGTTCTCCTAAAGCCCCCTTTATCTCTGTTATTTATTATCATAGATCAGGAGAATTTTTGGTATCCCATTAGGTTTTGTTGTCTCTAATGTGGATGTGAGTACTTCATTTGAGAAGCAATATCGTACCAAACAGTAAATACCTTGATTTCAGGGGATGAGAGGAGTTGCTAACTCAAAATGTTTCAGATAAAGTTTGAAGTTGTTAATACATTTTGAGATTGTTATAGCACAGAAATTATGAACTTCTAGTTGACTATTCAGGATTCTTAATATGTTATAGGACTGAACTGTATATTTTTTTTTAATTATTATAGTAAAGTGACATCCAGTAGATGTCACACTTTTTATATATATCAGAGGTTTATAATCAAAATAATTATTAATAGTTATTAACTGTTGACATAACTGGAGAGGCTTTATATGCCTATATATTAATATAGATATATTTACATCTATATTAAAGAAGATCACTTTCAAAAAGCATTTGGAATGTGTATGAGTAGGGGCTGAATAAACTACAGAATCAAGAAAAGAAGTTCAGCCACCGAGGATTGTTCCATATGCATGACACTGATATTAGACCGAAGGAGTTTACAAGGAAGATTTTTTTCTTGCATATTTAATACCAGAGAAATACTAAAGAATAAAAACCTCTAAAAGCTGATGTAACCCCATAGGCAGCATATTAAACATGCTAGATGTAGCTGGATTGATTCAGCAACAATTTAGGGTTAAAAAAGTTAAGGATGTTCAAATGTAACGCTCTCTGTTTAAAGAAATGAGGCAGGAAGATTACCTTGTCTGCATTTTCACAAAAGATCAGTTCTGCAGTGTTGAGGCCAGATGGGAAAACAATTCCATAGTTAAGATGTGTAACAGCAAAACTCTAAATAGCTAAACTGTGTGAATAAAGAGCAGGCCAAATCACCGTGAGATTCAATAGGATAAAACAAACAAGTTAGATTTTTTGTGTTGTATTTAATTTGTTCCTAAGGAGACAACCAAGGTGACTTTCTGAAATGCCAGATGAGCACTGTTATTCCTCTTTCTACAGACCTTAAGGAGACTTTAGATGACTAGCAGTGATGTAGATACTTAAAAATGATTGGAAGTAATTTCACATCCCCGTCAGTTTGGATCTAAGTTCAAAAAGGAGAACCAGGTGATAGGAGTGTGCACCAGAGAATATAAATAAATTTAATTTGATCACCAAAGGAAGACAGGGGAATGGAAAATGCAAGTAGGAACTCAGCTCTTTGTCAGATTTAGGCTGTGGAGATGTCAGACCAAACTAATTTTTGGACAGTTATTTTAGAGGGGAAAGAAACCCTAAAGTTACCCATCATTGCTATTTTTTTATCTAAATCCTGGGGAAAAGGATAGGGACAAACAGAAGAGGAAGGGAAGCAAGGAAAAAGATCTAGCAGAGTTCCCACTGTATATCAGAGGAATAACATGGAAAATGAACTGAATAAGATATTGGAGGAACTCAGGGGATGGAGAATTTAGAAAAAAAGGTCATAGAAGGAAATGCCTTTAAAAACATTAGGGTTTCCAAGAGAAGGGCTTGTAGTTAGTCACTAAATGGAGCAGATGATGTGTTGAGTGATGTCCTGTAGTCCTGGAGAATCTTTGAGAGTCACAGCTCTGCAGCAGGGAGTAGGGAAACCTGAAGAGCCTAGGATAAAACCATGTTGACTAATGCTACTAAACAAGTTTTTCTGTTTAATAGCTACTGTTAGAGTAGATTTTCAAGAAAAGACTAAAGTAATTAATATTTCCACATCAGATATCACATGTGGTGTGCCAGCCTGAACAGCAAGGAAAATGTTTCCCCTTGGCTCACAGGCTTCTTGTTTCCTCCCCAAAACAGTGCAACGGCAGTAGATGTCAAATATGAGCCTCAGTTATTTTCCACATAATCAACGGCTGCAGAGTAATCTCTGAGATTGCATTGTGCTGTGCTATTGAAGTGTGTGCATGCAGGATATCCCAGGAAGTAGCACATTTCCTGTTAAATCAACTGTGACATAAATATTGGGGATCATTTAACAGATCACAGAGTATCGCTTGTGTTACAGAGACCAGAAGGATGGCTTGTTAAATTAACACTATATAGGCAAACATTTGCAGGCAAGGATCACCACTCCTCATTAAGTAGAGTCACGACTTTTTAAAGGGATATTTCCAAATACTTTTTTGTTCCTGGTTTTCTCAGACAACTCTTTCAGTATGCAAAGAAATCCTGTGGTTCCCAACTGAGACCTGAAATTAGTCTTCAATTTTTTTCCCCCTGATTTTAATCATGAAAATATTGTGGTGATATTCTTTTGTATAACAAAAGACTAATTTTTTTTCTTACATTGCCATTCTTCTTTACTACTATGTTGTTATGTCATTAGGAGAATTGTTCTTAGTGGATCACTGCTTGTCCCATGGGAAATAGGACAGGTTGGCCTTGAAGAGCATTTTAAGAAATCAAAGGGAAATCTCTCTTCATTTCATGGCCATGTCTGAGATATTTCTCCCTTTAGTCCAGTAAATTTGCATAGGTTATGCTACATATTAGAGGGTGCTTTGTTTTGAAAAGTGATAGTTCAGAAAACACATTCAAGAACACTTTTCTTTGAAATCAAAGGTGGAAATCTAATAATACTTACCTAATACTAATACTTACCCTGTGAGAAATGGGAGTATGTTTCACTTTTTTTAGGATTAGTAAAGGTAACAAATGAACATACAGATTTTGTGGCTGAGAGGAAAAGGGGAGAGGAGAAAAAGCTGTGAAATGCAAGAGGATGACAAAAATATTGGAAAGAAATATTTGTTATTTGCTATTCCTTCTAAATTATCATCTTTTGTTTAAGTTAGAAAGGAAGATGAATATTGAGGGGAGGGAGAAACACATGGCAAAAAAGCAATTTGGCTAAAGGGTTACAGAAAGTGATGGATGAAGGTGTAGGTTGCAGAGGGTGGATATTTTTGATTTGGAGGAGGCTGTAATTTCGGATGGGAAGCAGGGAGCTAGCAATGTCTGAACAAAACAAATAAATAATTTCCACACAAGAATTCCAAGCAAGCTGTTGGCATGTCTCATTTTGTACTGTGCTCATTGTGGCAACCACCTGTAGAGAAAAACAAACACTTGTTTGCACTGCAGAACCAACAGACATCTGACAGGGCTGAATGAATCACCAGATCAGATAGCAGCAACATTAATTTATTTGCAGTTACAGAATCCTTATTGCAGTGGTAATACACAGTACATTTCAGCTTGACATCAGCATCTCAGGATATGCACAAAGCTTGCAGTTAAAACCTTTTTCCCAGTCTTTCTCTTTTTTAAAACTTTTTAACTGAGCAAGTGTGCTCTTGAGTCACTGGGAGAATGAACACAAAGCCCCATGATACCAGTTTCCCAATTTTACAAAGTTAATTCTTAGAGTACATCTGCAGTCTAAATCCAGCAACAGATGGGTACTGACATGCCCATTAAAAAAAAAAAAATCCCCTGCTCTTGTCTATCAGCAAAGATCTCTGCTCCTCGTGTCAATCTAAACTGTCAGAAAAGTCCTTTCAGTTTTATCCTTCTCTTTACAGGCAGTCTTCTGGCACAGATACTGAGGATTTGCTTTTAATATGTATTAAAATATAGATGTAAATATAACCCCAGTCAACAGGATTGCCTGTCAATGAGAACAGGCAACACTGATATTGAGGCAATAATAATTTAATCAAAGCACATGTTAGCAATAATGGAGTACAAGTACTCCCACTTACATAAACCTTGCACTGCCAAGTTTTATGAAAAAGTTAAATAGAAAATCTCCTCCTCCAAATATTGTGTTATATTTCAAGGCAGAGCTTTTATTAAAACAGGAAGTAATGGCAATGTCCCATGTTTCTCAATCAGAGAGAGCCAAAATATTGTGCGAAGAATTTGTCTAGTACTGACTTTAGCAGCAGTAAATGCCTCTATATAGTTGAGGTGCTAGGAATTTTTCTAAACAACCATATCTCAGGAAAATGAATTTGAGCTTGAAAAGGTACAGGAAATATCTATTAAAATAGTTAGGGAATAGAAAAGTTATTTTGATGGAGGCCTTAATGAAAGCGAGATGTGACTGGCATTTGTTGCCACCCTTGTGATTTTAGAGAACAAACAGAAAAAAAAGCACATATCTTGTTCAATTTCAAGAAATCCACTTATTGATAAATAGCCTATCTTCAAACAGTACCCAAAATGTGGACTTTTATAATAGTGGATTCTAACCTTTTATTCGTGTCACCCCTTTACAAAAGATGAAGCAGTTGAAAAATGGGCCTTAGTTAATTTAGGATAGAAATTTAGGATGTGATACAGGAACAGATTCTAGAGCACTTCTCATCCAGGAGTTTGAAATCTCCTTTCCAAATATTTAAATTTTTGATAGGCTATGAGAGGCTGTGCATGCTCGATTTGATTCCCCAGGATGAGCATTTTAATCTTGAGTTCATGTGCTCCTACTTAATTATGAGACAAGTAAAATCAAAATAAAATGCATTCGCAGCATATTATAGTTTCTCTTTTCCATTTGGGCTGTCACAGACAGGAACCCCTGGAGTTGATGAGAGGCTTTCTGCTGAGGGCCTCCTAGCAAGAGCAAAGACAGAGCAAATTACCCTCAGACACTGCTGTCAGTTCAGTGAATTAAGTATGCAAAGCAATTTGTGAAGATGTTCTGAAGTGCAAATTTCTGCCACTAGGTCAAAAGAGTATGAATTATCACAGGATGAGCAAGGTAAGAGGACATCATTCCATATCTTCATCAGGGTGTTAGACAAGTTAGTCTTTGATTTTAGCCAGGCAAATTGTTTTATTTAAAGAAACAGGAAGTTAGTAATGCACATGATTACATTAGATGCATAGCAGTGAAATGTCCTGCCTACAATAATGCACTTTCATGAGTAGTACAGGAAAAGAAAAATGCTGAAATGTATTTTCTAAAATTTAGGTATTAGCATTGTTGGTCATTTATCATAATTACTATATATAGGATCATGGATGTACAGGCTAATTTAGGTTGGAAGCAATGATTGGAGGTCTCCAGTGCAACTTGCTAGAAAAGCAGGGTCAGGTATGAGGTCAGACCAGTCTGCTCAGGGCTTGACCCAGTTAGGTCTTGAAAACTTCCAAGGACAGAGCTGGCACAGCCTGTCTGAGCAGCCTGCACCACTGGCTGCCTTTCTTCATAGGGAAAAAAATTGCTTTGATGTATGCCCCTTGTCTCCTGCCCTGCCAGGGCCCACTGTGAGGAGCATGGCTCCATCTGCTCAGCAGCCCTGCTGTCAGGACAGCCAGCGAGGCCATGCTGAGGCTCTTCAGTCCCCCTCTAAGTGCCTCTTCCCAGGCTGAACAAGCCCTTCTTCCTCAGCCCCAGGCAAATGCTCCAGCCCTGAGCATCCTCTGTTGAACTCAGAAGTTGTAACTAACTCAGAACTAACTCAGTTAGTCCATGACTTTCCTGGGAGGCCGCGCCTTGGATACAGTACCCTGGGTGAGTGCTAAGCAGAGGGCTGTAATCCCACTGCTTGACCTGATCCCATGCACTCTCACAGGAGGTGCTGGCCATCCCTGCCTCCAGGCCAGGCTGAACTTGCTGCTGGCCCAGAGCCTCAGCTCATTCCCAGCAGAGCTGCTCCCCAGCCTTTATGGATGTGAGGGGTTCTTCCTTTCGACAGCAGGACGCTGCATCTGACCTTGTTAAATGTCATTAGTGCCTGTTGGGCCATTCCTCCAGCCTGACTTCCTGCAGGTGGACGTGTGGACTGGTTCCCCCAGCTTGGTTTTGCCTGTCAACATGAGGAAGGTGCCTTCACTCCCCTCCCCCAGGTGACTGATAAGGACTTTAAGCAGCCCAGGTCCCAGGACAGCCATGGAGGTCCCTCTTTTGTTACAGTCCTCCAGGGAGACCTCAGCCCATCAGCCATTCACTTTTGAGGTGGTGTTTCATCATGGTTTTGCTCATCTGGTGGTTCACCCATCCAGACGATACCACCCCTGCTTGGACACAGGAATTTTGTGGGAGACAGTGTTGAACCCAATACATGGGAGTTTAAAAACACAAATGGTCTATCAATTTAGGATTTCCCATCAAAATTGATCTCCCCTGTTTGCACTGTTTTTAACAGCAACTCTTGTCCCAGAGTTAATGCACTAACATCTATCAGAAGATTCACAGTTATTTTTGTCAGATCCCTCTGGAAGTGCTGCCAGCCATTTATTTTCAGTGCTTTGTGTGTGTGATTCTTGTGTGTTGCTTATCCATAAACTGTAACAACTTGAACCATCACCTACTAGTGTTAAAACATTGTAGAGAGCTTTTTAGAAGGAACTGTATTGATTTTCAGTGACCCTTGTATAAGAAGGGAGATGTTTTTCTGTAGTACCATTTACTAGAGAACGTATTATTTATAGGGCTTTTGTCTAATACTTCCTAAAAGGCAGTGAAAAAAACACTACTAAAACTCACTGCTACTTTATTGCAGAAAATCCCAAATTATTTTCCTCTCCTAAATATAAGCAGAATCCTCTTGGTTTTAACTGTGAGTACTTTGAAATAATTTCTTCCAAATCAGTAGCTTTTTTATTAGGTTCTCTGCCTCTGCTTAGACTCTTCCTTTTATTCCCATCAGATGGTCCTTGTGAGGTAATAAGTTCCAGTTGCTCCATCCTCCTTCCCTTTTCTTTAATTTTTTTTCACTAATTTCATGGTTTGCTTCTGAATAACCATCAGGAAAAGAAGGGTTGCAGATTGGCTAAACTTGGAATAGAGTAACCAACCCACCCAAACACTCATCACTTACCCACTCAAAAAAACACTGCAAAAACATTTTCTGTATTTATTTCTGTCTACTCTTTAGCAGAATAAATTTCTCCATCTTGTTTCTGGAGTAGTGCAAAACCAAATATAAAATTTTGCTTTTTCTCTTAGTAGTACTGCCCAAGGAAGATCAAATCACTTTTCAGTAGATTTAGACTTTTGATAGCAAAGTATAATCTCTTCCATTTCAGCAAGGTGGTTTACTTGTGCTCTGGTGTGTGATGAGGCCTTTCATCATTTCTTATGTAGATTATTTTATTTTTTTATTAAAAACAAGTGGATATTATTGCAATCTTTCCATCAATGGAAATTATAAGCTTTGGCAGAAAGCTCAAGACAAAAGAAAAACAAGGTGAAAGGAACATGAACTTCTTGATCAAGTGATTACAGAGTTAGTGTTCTGGATTTCTTCCAAAACCTCAAAAAGCAAATTTAGCATAAAAGTCTGGTGTGGAGGGAGATTCCTGTTTCACTTGGAAAAACTACTGTGCAGTGTTCAAGTATTACAGAGAGTTTATAGACCATTTTTAATGGACAGTAAGTATATCACAGGAGGCTGAAAATGGCTTTAGGCTTATTTTTCCCTTCAAAACCTCAGCTGTTTAATTATATTGTCCAGAGCATTATAAGATGGATAAAATAAAGAACTTATCTGTGAAATATGCTGTAGAAGTTTGTGGGAATAGTGTAAATACTGCTGTGCAATATGCACTGAAAGGATTTTGAGTTCTTGAGCACGCAGCATCACTCATGAGTTTGCTGAATTTTTGTGCAAAATTTAGATGCATACATATAAGTACTTCTATTTCTGGCTTTATTAAGATTTAATAAAGCTATATCCAGAACATGGTCAAAATAATAGATATTATGCAACAAGTCAGTAAAAAAAACCTCTGTAAAAAACAAATGAAATTTTAAATACACACACAAACACATCTATTTGGAGGGCTTTGCCAGAATTGAAGATTTGGAGAAAAAAAAGAAATTTTCAGTAATCACAATGTTTTGATTCTACACAGTTGCTGATGAAAATTCTTATAAATTCAAGATCTTTTAAGGATATACAAGCCACGTAAACAGCACAATCATCCCAAAGGGAAGACTTCATAATGAAGTGAGAAACATTCAGAGATGTTTGTTTAGGCAAAGGAGGTTTGCATTTTCTTAGCAGATGAGATTTCATGTAGCACATAAGTAACAGCTGGGAAGTCATAATCTAGGCTTCACTTCAGCACATCAGCATAAAGAGGCTTTTTTTTTTTCTTTAGCTTATTAGGAATAGACAGTATTGACCTAAAAGTTCATTAGTTTGTGATAATAGGTGGGGATCTAATCAGTGTAGATAACTACCTAAAGAGAGGACACAGACAGGCTCTTTTAGTGGTGCTCAGTGAACCAGAGGCAGTGGGCACAAACTGAAACACAGGAGCTTCAGGAGATGCTTTTTGACTCTGAACATGGCTGAGCCCTGCTAGAGGCTTCCCAGAGAGGCTGTGGAATCTCCATCCTTGGGGTTAATCAACAGCCACCTTGACACAGTTCTGGGCACCCAGCTGTAGGTGGTCCTGCTTGAGAAGAGGGACTGGACAAGATCACCTCTGCAGGTCCTTAGCAAGCTCAAGTAGTCTGTGATCCTATAATGAAAAATTTCAACAAAAAAGAAGCTTTGTAAATCTTAGCCTACTAGAAGATACTTTCTTCGCCAAAAATATTCCTTGAAACATGAAAACTTATAAGATGTGAGGAACAGCAAGATTATTTGTCTGCCCTTAAATTCCAGAATGCAGAGGCATTTTCTTGCCAGAAAAAGATTGAAACTATCACCTAGATTAGGAGCTGTTTGCTCTTTCTTCCAGGAGCACAAGCTATAGAGTCCTATTATTGAGAGTGACTTGCTTTTGCCATGCTAGTGTGTTAGAATATGCCTCTGTAGTTCATGTGCTTTATAAACTGATTAATTTATATATAAATTCAGTATGTCAGTTATAGACATACCCACCTGTATACTGCATACAAGTATTTCAGGATAGCTTGTCTCTGTGTTTCTGTGCTTGCCAACATGCTGAATATTGATCCAATCCAAGGCAGCTACAAATATCAAGAGTAGGGTCTCAGAGGAGAATAGAGAGGATAAATGATTTATTTCTATTTTAAACCCACATGACTGTAAATATAACACCTAGAAAGAATATACCTATTGAGATCTCCTTCTTATCTGGGTCTATAAAAGTTCTCTGAATAGTGAATGGATCTAGTTTTCAAATCTGAATAATTAATTCTTTTGTAATACCCATATGGCATCTTTATGAATTTTCTACTTATTTTGTTGGGAAATGTCCTTGTATTAAGGTTAAGGTCTTTTTGTAGTTGCAGATGCTCTTAAAACCTGCTGTCCAGAAGCTGAATTGAGATGAAGAAAAAGCGTCACGACACAGTTATTTTGGCAGCCTGATCAAAGCAGGAAGGCTGTATTTAGGCAGACAAGTGTATCAAAGGGATGCAGTTTGAAAAGGCTGAGTTAGCATTCCCCAAACTGTGTCCCTGTGCTGTGCTCTGCAGTGCTGCTGGCAGAGCACACGGCGCTAGGAAGTGTTGTACATCCGTCAGGACACAGCTTGAACCGAATATAGTGACAAATTATGATTCACTACAATCTCTTGCTGCCTATATTAATTTCCCTCTAGCCATAACACATCTGTTCATGGTAAGACTGATCCAGTGCCCATCCAAGTACAGCTGAATTATTTCAGCAAGCAGTGGATTCAGTAAATACTATCCATGGGAAGATTTAAAAGAAACTAAAAAACAAACTTAAAGCTGAGTTAAGAGAATGAGTCCAACTAGAACAACAAAGGCCCTAAATCTTCTAGCAGCTTCTCAAATATAGTTTCTTTCCTTTTTTTACCATGACAGTGGAAAGTTCTGTCCTGCCATGTATGGAGCATGTCTTAATTAGAGTTTTTCATTTGCTTATTTGTTTCTCTTTTCCAGTAGGCATAAAGAACACTAAGGAGTATATTAGAGCACTCAAATAGTCAGAAGAACTTAGATTATACCCAGCCTGTTGTAGAATAACCTGTAGTTTAGAATAAAGTGAAATATTCCATATAAGTGGAATCTTATATTTATTTACACCTTCCATAGAAATCAGAGAGTGAAGCACTGCAAATACCCACTGGCCACTTGCCTCTTCTACTGTAATGGAACAGCAATTAAGAAGAGCTTTAGTGATTAGCTGGTGTTGCCCTTGCAAATTGGCTCCTTACAAATTATTTAGTCAGCATTCCCTTCTGAGTCAGTGAGTTTGGCTTCTTAGTGCCACTACAAGGACAGAAGGAAAATGAAGTTTGGGGGTGGAACTGAAGAGGACAGGGACAGTTTGGATGTTTTCTGTACTTTTTTGTATTTTGTAGAAGTGCAATTAGAAAAGCTATTAAGACTCAGACTATGACAAATATTGTACACAGTCATCTGATTTACAGGTTTCTTTTTATATGTATTAAGGACACACTGGTCTATAACAAACAGGACTTGTGGATGCCCTATCCCTTCAAGTGTTCAAGGCCAGGCTGGATGGGGTTTTGAGAAACATGGGGTAGTGGAAGGTGTCCCTGCCCATGGCAGGGGATTGGAATTTTATGATGATGATCTTTAATGTGCCTTCAAACTCAAACCCTTCTATGACTGTTTGTATAAATCCAACTGATACACAAGCCAGAACTTGACTTGCATTTTCTGTAACATTCAGTGACATTGCTCAAAATAAAGCCCAGAGGGACTTCTTTT
This sequence comes from Notiomystis cincta, assembly GCA_013398075.1. Lineage (NCBI taxonomy): Eukaryota > Metazoa > Chordata > Aves > Passeriformes > Notiomystidae > Notiomystis > Notiomystis cincta. Next base: position 76,305 of record VZRX01006206.1, read on the forward strand.
TTATTTATCTAGAGATGACTACTTCTTTCCAACATGCATAAAACCTACCAAAATTCAAGTATCTTCATAGTATTTGAATATCTTTTGCTCCCAACAGAGTTAAATAACAATTGCATTTTAAAAAATGCTATCAATTACTACTTTTCCTTTGCACTGTTATTAATAACATCTAACTCTGCTTCGTCTACATAATTTTTTGCATTTATAAACGTCAATTTTTTTTTTAAGCAAGAAAGTTAAAAAGGAAATTAATCTTATAAGGTATGCTAAAAGCTGCCAGGGTCACACCCGATGATTGTTGATTCTGTTTGGAGAGACACCAAGGGTGTGAGTTTCCATATGAATGGTTTCTTGTCTTTTCAAGCTCTAAATAGCTTAAGGCTCACTAATTATACTGGTACTGCAACTACCTCAACAACAGCAAGCATCAGAACATATTTTAGATGGTCAGCACAGAAGAACTGGGTCAGGGATCTCTGGGGATTTCAGGGATTTCATCAGAAGGTTAGCAAACCTAGCAGCACACCTTGAGCACCAATCACTGAGGCTAATGAGACCTCATTTAAATAGTTTTTCAGGGAATTAGAAAAGATCTTCTTTTGGGAAATGAAATCTTACTCTGATTCATCTAGTAGTAGATCTTATCTTTTTTTTGCAAATGTACTCCTTTATCCATGCAATGATATTCAATTAATAGACTTATGTAAAATATGCTGCCATTAGCACAATAAACTCCACTTCCTGACACAGAAATGGAAAAAAAAATTCTCCACAGCTGATGCATTTTCTTTAAAATGAAGTCTATTAATCTATCATATTTGCTACTAAATGAAAACAATAACACACCTTATTTTCTTTTCCAAATCAATGAGTTTCTTGATTAAGAGCATTCAGAAAATAATCTGAGTGAAGACTAAGTATGTTATCTATAATGTTAAGATTATAACTATTTATACTTTTCATTATCAAGGTTTTTAAGTGAAAGGGTAAATACTATTTATGAATATATAAAAATATATATAAGAAAAACATTAACTATTAATTTAATATTATTTAGTAAATAAAATATGAAGGTTTTATTAATTTTCATTTTAAATGCAATAAACAGACTTACCACATAAATATTCTTTAAAATATTTCCACTGAAGCTATGCTTCAGTGTTTTAGCACTGAAAGATCTTTTAGCAAAACCTAAGGATGCAAATAATTAGGCCAGCATGTCTTCAATGCTTATATAATCTGAGAATGATTTCCTATGTGTGTTCTTTCTAATTTAAATTACCTATGGGCAACACAAGTACCTCCTCTGGCAGAGAAACTAAATAGTTAAATACATAATATTCAAATAAGAAGCCAAGAATAGTGCCACAGAATAAAAGCAGTAAGCAGTAGCTTTGTGTCATTCTGAAATTGTTTTTATTTTCAATGTTTCCTTTCACATACAGGCAAGAATCATAAGGGATTTAAAACAATTAAATTTCCTTTAAAGAATGATTGTCTAAAGACAGCCTGGGAATATAATACTAAAATAGTAGAAATTAACTGTACTGCTACACTCTAACTACATTTCACAGCTTTATGTTCCCCAAAGGTGCCTGGTGTGTGTGTGTGTTGTATTCAGTCCATTTGTGATTGATGGACACAAGTTCCTGATGGCTACCAAATCAAGCATAATACCTTTTTGTTACATGTTGTATGGCTCTCAGTGTGATAGGATGGAAAATTCTAATTCACTAAAGAGATTTTACTGTAATGCCTGATATATATCAAAAAAATCTCTTTCAAAAAACCCATTCAGGATATTCAGAATTTTATGTGGTAGCTCCTTATAATTAATTTTCCTAAATGATGTCCCCAGAGGTTTTCATTGTGTTCAAGCGAGTGGAGTATTGAAGGGTTGGTATTATTAGCTGCTTCTTATAAAGTAAGAACACAAGGATTTCTCAATAAAAGTCCTGAGGGTTTCTTGTTTTATCAAGCAGTTGAAAAAAATAGAATGCTGAACACAAGGATATAATTTTTTTGCATCTTTGGGAAATCGTTACGACTTTAATGAAATACCAGTAGATGAAGCTTTATTTTGGCTTATTATTTATTTGGCTTAAGTTATTACGTGGCATCCAAATCTCATTAAAGACCCCCTTTGGCATGGATAAATTTAGTTAGATTGGGCCTGTTGATCTTTGCCAAGTGCTGTCTTGAATTATTCCAAACTAAAATGCTGCATGCGTGTTACTAAATGCCACGGTCCCATTTATATTGATTATTCTAACCTATAGAGTTACAAATTAATTCACAACTGTTTATGGAGATGTGGTTCAGTTCCAAGTGGCCAGAAATTCAAGGGGTATTGTTTTTGATTACCAGTCTTCTACTCAGTACTGCTCAAAGGAAGGGTTAAGCTTTACAAAGATTTATATGGATCCATGCCTAAAATTCCATCTAACTATGGATCTGACCTCTGCCAAACTCCATACCTCTTCCTTAACTATATTGTATGGCAAAACTAGTAGAAATAGATCCAGCTGGATTTAAATCAATAGGAATTTTACCAAGATAGGTGTGCAAAAATAAGAGTAATTAGTTGTCTGACTGAAGTGGAGAATATCTCATTTAGTCTGCAGCTCCCAGTTTTCTACTCCTTCAGCAACCTCTGAGAGTAGGGAGGAATAAAGGCCCAGCAATCTATTCAGCTGGTAAACTATAACATTTCTGTCTTAGAATAAATAAGGTTTCTCCTCTTAAAATATGGGTGTTGGTTAGGAAAAAGAATAAAAATAAGGAAGGCAAATTAGAAAGACCTAGATAAATAGCTTCTATGCAAGTTGAATAAGGTTTTAGAGTAGTTAATTTTCACACATCCTCTTTATTACAAGACAGGTACACACATTATTGGTCCAGAACACTAAACAAATGAAGCTGTGGACTAAACTATGTAGAATTTCATAGATGACTGCATTACTGAAATACATTTCCATTGATGAACAGTAAATATAAACAGAAATCAATGATGAAGTGAATATTGTTCCTTTGTATGTCAGAATGAATGGATTTATATTTGGGTTGAGCATTGAGAGTGTTACAGTGGATGAAGAAATATCTGAATAATTATATTAAAAATACTAACAATGATTTTCATAGATAATCACATAAAATGGTACAACAAATGCATGAGGTTTCCCAAGTAATCTCTGTTTAGAACTCAGTGAATAGAACATTTCCTGATATAGCTTCTGTGCATCAGACTGAATCAACAGAAACCCAGAATAAGCCTCTCAAGTGGAGCAAACATCAGAAAACATCTTCTGTCCTTATTGACTTCAACACACTACTGGCAATCTAATAATGTTATAAGGTTTATAGAGTTCCACAGCGAGGTGCACAGTAAGGAGCTTTACATTCTGTCTCTGGAATACTCTCTCTTGGGCTCTGGTTAAATGAGAACAATCTCCACGAGCAATGAATTGCAAGGGTTCACAAGAAGGTTGTGTTTCACAATTTAATTCCATTTCCATTTTTCCTTGACTTTATGATCCATATAATTCCAACTGAAGAAAGAGCCTTTTATATTCCTCCTTTGTAAGGAAAGCCTAGTTTTAAATGATGGTTGCAATTGTTGCACATTGGAGTAAATAGAATCCAAATGAAAGGAAAATATTTATTAAAGGTACATTGCATTTTGTTATATGACAAGTTTTGTTTAGAAAGCACAGTTAAGTAATGAAAATGGAATAAATGTTCAAATCACGATATACTGGAAATTCCAAGGCCTCCTTAACACTGCTCTTCAGCCTTTTCTAGTAAATCTCTGTTGAAAAGCAAAGGAGCAGCATCAGGGGCTGTTTCTGTACAGAACATAAACCATAATAATCAGACATTTTTGAGTCAATAAAACTTTTATGATAGCATGGTAAGTAGCAAAGAAAAAAATGAATGTAGAGTTGCTTCAAGGTAGACTAATACATAAAAATAAAACAAATATTTTAGATTTAAGGCCAAAATCAGTCTTTATTTGTCTGCATTTTTACATGAACAAAACATCTGTGATTGCAGTCCTGCTTTTCACATTTGAATATCAACTAAATTTGACAGAGGAGGGAGATTCTGGGCTTTTTTTTTCTCCAGAAGGCAGGTCCCATTCTGTTTGGATTGCTTGATAAAAGAACAGATGTGTAGGTGCAGACTGCCTTCAAGCACAGACTGACTCTTGGCCAGGCATCATCTCCACAGGAGACACAGGAGGGAGCTGAGTATTTTGATGTGCAAGGAACACTGTGGGAGAACCACTGAGGGTGCATTACACCATGCACAACGTAGAGAGCACAAAAAGAGTGAGCATCAAATTGTGGCAACGTGAATACTGGGACAGGAGGCAAGAGGCAAATTCTTAGGAAACCAGACTTCATTGATCTGGTTGTTCAGGAAGCCATTTGTTCTCATGCCATGAGCTGTCATGTGTTCCTCATGGTCAATAGCACTGGGCAATTACTGCATAATTTGAAAGAAAGCTCAAGTTACCATCATCATATTAAGGAAAATAATTTATCCATTTTCAGTTTTATGGACTTACTATTTTTTTTTCCCAGGAGCATTATATTGCTCTCTGCTGTGAAGCAGGTAAATAGAAAAAACATCAGGAATAATGCTTTCAGTATAGTATTGTTTCTTACTGGGGAGTAAGCACACCTAGCTAAAATATCTCCAGTGTATAGGACTGCTTTGCCACAGTGTTACTCAGAAAGCTCTCTCCCTTTAAAGCACTAGAAAGTCAATTTTCCACATGTGATTTTCGCTCAAGCACAGGGTCTGTCACACAGTTTCCTCCCATTCTTGACATATTTACAAACCTTGGCAGGCCTATCAAAAATTTTTGGCTTGTACCACTGGATTCTTGTAGCTGAAGGATGAAAGGTGGTGATGGGACTGTCATTGTTACCCTTCTTGCCTCTTGAGCTCTCTGCCAAGTCGAGGAATACTACAAACCTCTTTAGGAACAGGTTTTTAAAATGCATTGACTTGGGTTAGTGGCAGTGCAGAAAATCAAGATGAAGAAGACACTTCACCTGTCCAAAGTGGGCATCATTGCCCTGACTTATTGCACACAACACACACATTCTACCCACAACAGAAGCCATCTGTCAGGATGGCTTTGTGCCTGCACTCAGCCCACAAGATCTTTGTCCCTCCAGCATGGGTGCCAACAACAATAGACTTGCTCAGGGAACCTGTGAGTAACCCCTCATCTTGTAGGAAGCCCTTCCCTCTGCTGGCATTGAAGCATTGGTACCACATGCTTCTCTTCAGTTGTTAACAGCTTCTAATTAGCAGTAGTCATATTCTGAACCTCATTTGTCAGATTGTATCTTGGCTAAGCATTCAGCACACTCAGAAATAGAACTGTTGGAAATATTGTCAAATTGTCTTTTTAAGAGCGTCATATTGCACTTGGCTGAAAGTAACCTTTTGGATTTTACTGTGATATAAATTGAACATGATTTTCTTTTCCTGTGAGAACAAACCTTTGAATATGAAGTTCAAAAACTGTGAAAAATACATTAGTAATAAAAAAAAGGTCAGTTTCAATTTTTTGTGTTGCTTTAGTCTGAAAGGGAGCAAGAACCAATAAAAGAACTAAGCCTGACAGCAGGACCCTAGACTTCAAAACTTCAGTTCTAGATAAAAATCCAGTGAAAAAAAAAATCTGTTGCACAGTGACGAAGTTTCATCCCTTACATGAAGACGGAAAATCCTATTATTGAGCACCCTTCGTCAAGTGGATGTGGAGAAATGCCAATTAACCACCTCAGCTAAGTGATAGACAACCTCCTTGATTGCCTTGAGAGCATGCCTGTCCTGATGAACAGCAGTAATGCCGGATTTCTGTGGTAGATTTGCTCTCAGAGCCTCTTTGAAGGTCCCAGCATCCCACACACGGACGTGATCCTCATTTGGAGTCCTATTTGCATTTCAGCACCTCACCTCGCACTTCATACATCAGGGATGAGGGCTGGATGAGCAAGGTCAAAAAAGAGGCAGACTGTCTGCAACTTGACTTAAGAAAAGGGTTTGTTTTACACAAAGTGCATGAAGGAAATTTTCTGCCTTCTTGCAGTATAAGTGCAGAGCTCAGTCATTGTGTTCATGGTTCTTTTCCATTTCTTTTTTAATCATCATGCTTGCATCCTATCTTCTCTACTATGGTAAATCTTTTAATCTGAGGGGCTAAAATTCCTAAAATTCTTCCCAAACTCTCACTTATATAAATATATTTGATTTATTTATGAGTATAGTAGTCATGGCTTCTAAACTTTATTGTATGGGATTTAAAAAAATAATTTCAACTACTAAAATGTTAAAGAGAAGCAAATTTTTCTTGTCATTACTCATTGTTACTCATTTAGATAAAAAAATCTAGTCTAACTGCCCAATTTATCAATATCAGATAAGAGACCTAACTTCAAGAATGCATTTGAACAATTCAAGAGATTCTAGGCCATGTCTATAGCTTTTCCTTGCTTGTATAACTTTAGAGGCAGTAGTGAAATCAGATTTTAGCTGGTCAGTCAACCTTGTTCCGAAACGCAGCAGCAGGAAGAAATTAGGTATCGCTTCCTCAAAATTTCTATATATTCTTCACAGAAAGTGGTATCAGTGTCTGTCTATCTGATTTTTCTATTTCACACAAGAGAACAAAGGAAAAAGAACAAAAAGTAACAGATGCCATAGAAACAGTGAGGAAGACTGTGCTGGGATGAAGGCCTTGAACCTGTTCTTCTCCTGTGCTGACATCTGACATCTCTGCTTCAAGCTGGGATAACCAGCAAGCTTTGGGCCAAAAGATTTAATTTCTCATGAAACAGATAACCATGAGGAGAAGAACATTACACCATAAGTACTTTATAGCAGTGTGGAGTTTCATTATGTGATGAAGAAGCTGTGCAAACTTGACTCCCGTAGGACAAAGGAACTGAAATTCTGGCTTTAACACAAAATCCATTAAGTAATGTTATCCCTAATGAGTGGAGGAAATAGAGCTTATATAGATGTTTAGTAAACACAGGAATGTATATATCAAAACCTCTTTTTCCATACATATAAATCAATTCTAGCAAAGGGGCTAATCATTCCTTACTGACTTAATTTCCCTTCTGTTCAATATTGTAGAGAATATGAATCAAATAGAAACTTCCTAGTTCATGTCTGGCACAGGGAGACACTTTCATTCATACATTTAAATCAGCTGTATATTCATCACATCCTTTTATAGGAAAATAGATACAGACTTGCAAAGTGGGACTAGAATTCTAGAATATTTGAGAATACTTGATGTGTAGTGTAGGGATTAGAGCTCAAGTGAAACACTCCAGTCACAAAAAAGGTAAGAGCTGCATAATAAATACATTTAGGGCCATTTGAAAAGAAGGAATGAAATTGGATTCCTATTTAACAGTAGACTCTCCCAAGAGCTCTGAACAGTACTCCATTACTCATTTGCAAAAGCAATGAAAACATTAATTGACCTCTTGATTAGTATTTAAATAATAAATACCACAGTGGATTAATGCACTGGCCTTTTACCTCAAAGACATAGTTTAAAACTGACTTGACAAAAAAATCAATTTAATTACACGATACTAAAATTGCAAGTGCCAATAGGTGAGAGTTTCCATGCACACAAGGCCACACATCACATAATCATGCCAAATTGGAATTTATTCAGTGCTTTCTCTCTTTTTTTTTCTTTTTTTTTTTTTTTTTTAATGAATGCATGCATGGTGTGTGTTGAAAGAAAGCAGGCTGCCACCTGCCACAGAAATATCCCACAGAGCAGCTCCCATCCTTGTGAACTAAAATATTTGGTTTAAATGCTAGAAACCTGAAAGCTGACACAGTTCCATTATCACATTCATCTAATTAAAACAGATACATTCTGGAAAGAAATGTCAAATGTTTTCTGTAAAGCTTGTATTTTGTGGAATCAATGCACATATATTTGTGGAAAATGAACTCAGAATTTTGGTTTTGGAACATCTTTGCACGCAAACTTGATGTTAGCCAAGTCAGTGGAGTCTGGAGGTTCTTGTTTATATTAAATTAGTTAATGCAAGGCTTTTCTTATGACTTTGACAGCTGGGAAATATCATAAACTGCTCTTAGTAGGCTTCTACCCTAAGGAGTGGAAATCTCATGAGGTCATTTACTCCTTTGAATTTTCTTTTATCTTAGTCTGAAAACCCTGAAAACAGCTGGCCAAAACAGATCAGGAGAAGAGTCTATGTCCCCATTTGGGTGGGTCCCAGAAGAAAAATCCTTAGGGCAGATTCTGACATTTAACATTTCCCATGAGTACATCTAGATACATGCTATGTTCTAGGGAAATTAGATGTGATATCCCCCACACACAATGTGATATGATACAATTTTTGGCTTAGAACAGTTAATGAAAAGTAGTTTCCCCACAATCATTCATTAATTGTGTGTGGTAAAGAGTACTGGTTGTCCTGATAAGTGTGTAAGTGAGTCTGATGTAAAATGTAGTAATTACCCTAAATTTGGGAAATATAGCAGTTGGAAATCTTTTTAAAATTTGCTTTATCCAGAACCAGATTATTTTCTGAAAATATGTGCTCTTCATTTATGCATATCTATTTTTGATGAATACATTTAGGCTCTTAATATGTCAGACTGAAATTTTCTTGCAATGCTATTTTAAATAAGATTCTGTTTTCAGATATTTTTCATAGAAGCTATCTGTCTCTGGAAGAAGTCTTAGTCTTCTTGTTGAAAACATGGAACTTTTAGTAACAAAAATGTGTTTTGACTATGTTCAAGCTATTTTTTCAATTGGTTCTCTACTATATGTAGTTTTACTTGATGTGAGAAAGAAAGTAAATCAGATGTAAGTGTGCAGGCATGTAAGTGTAGTAGGAAAAAAATGAGATTTACTTCAGTTTGCTCAAGTTAAGCTAAGCTATTACTTTGTTTTACCAGCTTTGCATGATGAACATTCAACTTTTGGCTCTTATGAAAAACCCTGTTGAATAAGAAAAGATTTTCACATATTGTACCAACTTCGTTCAGGCAACCAGAAACATATTGTGGCAAAGAGACCCTGTGGTAATTCTGTTTGAAAGAGTTTCCTCTTCCTCCACTGCTCTGCATCCTTAGTTTCCTCAAAGATTAGGAACTGTGAAGAGAAAGAATCATAACTGTTCATTTAGTAGAACATCTAAGACAGTGATCATTTTGTAAGGTCTTCTTCACACTTTGAAAGTCTTGCAAACATCCTTGGTTGGCTATGGGCTCCTGAAAAACTAAGTATTTTTTCTATTCTCTTTCATGCTAGAAGGGTATGTCATAAATCCAGGGAAGGAAGTTGTTTTGTTGCAGTTTTTTTTTTATTTTTTTTTTTTTAATTGAAAAGTAAGCAAGAGAAGGTCTACTTTTAAAAGATGGACCTCGTTAAATTCTGTAACTCACCTATTTTCTGCTTCATGACAAATCTTTTCTGGTGCTCTGTATGTCATAGCAGTTTGTTGACTGCCATAGATTTCCTTCAATATGACCCAAAAGATACAATTTAGCCATGAAAGCTACACCTGCTTTATAAGATTCACTTAATGCTACTCAGGAAAGTTACTGAGATACAACATGTAAATTAGTGTTGAAATGCTGTATTTCAACTTTATTAAATTGACATTTCTTAGCGTTAACCCTTTAGTCAAGAGACAGATGCCCTGCAGTTTGGGAGGGTGATGGGAATTCAACACTAACAAGCCCAAAAATCATAGGCACATTGTAATGGCAAGTTCTATAGGTGCATAGCTATGAGTGTCTGAATAATCTTAATTTACTTACAGGTGTGCTGAAGTTCTGAAGATTTGACTAGTCAGAAAATTTGAAAGCTGAAGGCAGAGTTAACCAAAACACCAATTTCAATGTATCATTTCAACCATACAAATAAAATCAATCCATTTATACACTTAAGTATATTACTCATTTGGAAAGAGTTTTCCAGGCTTGACTGAAAATTGACTGTTAAATTATCTGTTGATGTCAGTCGTGGTTGTCTCAAACCCACAATCTTTTAGAAAACTACAAAATTACATCAACACCTGCCTAGGTGCTATTTAGGCTAAGCTTTCTAGATCTCATACCAACAAAAACCACCACTAAAATAATCTTAGTCATATTTCTGACAAACTTTGCAAACCCTTTTATGTGTTTTAGAAACTGTGAGAGAGAGCATTAACAATGCAAGTGTTCATTTTTGACAGAGTCAGTGAAACAGAGCTCATCACCTGTAGAAATGCAATCTCCTTTGGAAGTGGTAATCAGCATGACACTTTTAAAGCAGTATAATGTGTTTTGGCAGCACATAAATGAATAGCAATTGGAAACAATGCTGCTCTGTTTGATCTCTTGCCAAATGATTCAGTGTTGTAGCTTAAAAGTCATACAGGTGTTCTTTTTTTTCTTGTTGTTGTGGGAACAAGAAACCCATCATATTATTAGTGGTCTTGAATTTTCACAGCTTTATATGAAGTGTTGTGTGCAGTTAAGAGATTAGAAAAGGACTATACCATTATTAAAGGAAAATAAAATATTTGTGTCAATTGGCCTATAGGATAAAAATTGACTTACTGGAAAAAAGAATTCTAGGCTTGGTTCAGAATTGAAAGGTAATGATTATAAACAACTTTTGTGGCTCAGCTAATTCATGTTGGACATTTACATATTATCAAATCAATATATATGGGAAAAACTAGTAGGAATGACCAGTCTTTAAAGAGCTAAGAACAGAAATGCTGTGCTGAATTAATTTTGCCCTAAATAAAAGCAAAGAGTTCATAAGAGGATAAAATACATTAAATTCCCAGTGCTTCAGCCTGTGTAGCACCTCTGTGGCTAGAACAGATTTCTCTGTCAGCAACAGCTGACATTCCAGATTTTCTTTGGAAGGTCTGCAGGTAAAGTGATTGGGGCTTGTATGTGCATGGTGAGTTTCCTTCATCAGTATCCAGTGTCTACCTTTTTTGAAAAATCTGTGAACATTCTTATATAGTGCAGTAAGGACACACAAAAAACCACCCAAACTGAAAAGAAATCATTATTTTGCCATTAATCCTTCTTTGGAAATTAGAAATGCTAACTACTTATTCCACTGAAGTAAACGGGATTTTTCCAGTTGCTTCAGTGAGTCTAGGATCTCACTCTTCATTCTAAACAGCCCTCCTGTATTCAAGCTACAGAATGATCCACCCCTTATGCTTGATTATTATAATTTTATATCAAACAATATAATTATACATCCACAAAATGCCTATCACTATAGCTGATATGACACACTCTCCCACTTGCAGCTTTAGAAAGTAGATGAGTGAAACAAATGTCTCCAGCCTGAAAAGGGCATTTCAGAAGCTGAAACAGATAGAAAGCTTGATAAACTGTCATTTTGCATCCATTCACTCTGTCTGTGATACAATTTATGTAGTTTGGGATTTTAGTATTTTGGTTTTTTTTTTAATATTTATTATCAGAAGATATTGAAAAAATGGATGCAGGAGAGCATCAGTCTTTTCTGTGTTTCTTGCTGGAAGACTAATAATCAGCTGAGTTTATTTAGCTTAATGGTTAAAGTAAGATCAAGGAGAAATTTGGTCAGTGTGTGTTACCATCTTCAGTAAATGGCTCTTGATGTGGAATGTGGCAGCACAGTGCAGAACAGTGAATGGTGGTTAAAACCAGACATTTGACTGAGAAAGAAGCAACACCTTTTAATATGACAACCAAATAAGCACTGAATTTCTCATCATTCCACATTTCAAATGCTTAGAACGTGAAGTGCAGTTCATTCAGTGATGCAGGTTATTAAGAGCAGGTTTCAGAAAAAAGCATAAAACTAAGTGGCTGTTTCACTTATGTGGGGGTTGGCCTCTTCTCCCAGGCAGTTAGTGACAGGACAAGACAACAACAGCCTCAAGCTGCTGAGGTTCAGTTGGACATCAGGAAGAATTTCTTCATGGAAAGGATTGTTAAACATTGGAACAGGCTACCTGGGGAGGTGCTGGAGTCACCACCCCTGGAAGTGTCCCAGAAATGACTGGATGTGGCACTTAGTGCCATGGTCATCTTAGTGACAAAGTGGTGATGGCTCAGAGGTTGGACTTGGCAATACTGGAGGTCTTTTCAGACAGAAATGATTCTGTGATTCCATGTTACATAACTTAGAGGGTTTCACAGCCCTTGGGATTAAATAACAGCCAATGTCCCTGTGCTCCTGCTACGTTTTAGTGACCTAGACTGTGCCAGGGTGTTCCATGGCCAGTGCTTTCCTGCAGGATGCCATGCAGAAGTACTGTGGAAGAGACAGGGATATTCACTGAGCACTTGCTCCTAAACCTTTCCATCACTCCCACAGTCTGCTGGTGGCGACAGCTGAATCTACCTGAACTGGTTGGCCTTGCCCATACATCTTCAGCTAACACCTTTGGTCTTCCCTGTCTTTTCCATGCTTCACCTTGCTGGAGAGTATGGAGGGTACAGCCCCCAGCAAGCTGCTGGCTCAGCTGCTCTTGTGAACGCTCCCAAATCAATGAGCAAGTCACTGCTTGGCTCACATAATTCATTTTCACTGAACAGGTTAGGGGGCAACTGGATAGGAACCTGACTTCCAGCTGGGAAGTGCTAGGCAGTGACTCATGGATAAATCTTCTTCAGCTGACACAGCTTCAGCTGAAAGATTTGTGTGTGAGCACCTACTGTAAGATGGATGAAAATCACTGTGTAAATTAAACTGACTTAATACTATCTATTCTAAAGCAAATTAGTGCAACTTCTACTCTTCTTCCTGTATTTTGCAGTGACCTGCTGTAGACATTTTGTGCACCATGTAGTTTGTAAGCGACAGTACCACAAGTAACATACATACAGTGCTGTAAATAATGAGAATGCATAGTAGTGCCAATACCTATATTTATGAATAAATATGTTCAGGAATCAGCCAAGAGGAGAACATGCACCCTTCATGCTTCTGAAAAGAGTAGTTCCCAAGGGACAGAAAAAAAAAAAAATCTATCTCCACAGCCAGGTAGCACAAAAACTGCACCTTTTTTTAGCTGTAGTTTGCTTATTTTCTTATCAACTTTCCCAACATACTTCATGGAATGAAAGTTGCTTGACGAATCATCTATTTGATTGCAAATGTGAATAGAAGTAAAACTGGACTTGCATTACATATAATATAATGCATATCTGTGTGTGTGTGTGTGTATAGATATAAATACATAATATTGTCATTTGCATGCCAATTTTTCCAGGTTACATCTGTCACCTTTTATATGGGTAAATTTTTGATTCCTCTCCTTGGCATTCTTTTTAAAGCTTGCCTTTTTGTATCCCAGAAAAGAGAATTTCATGTTATATAAGAAATTGTCTTTAAGATATCTGTTTATCTTAAACTTACAGCCAGATTAGTATTTCTGAATTTTATGGAAATTCTAAGGAGTTTCTAATTATGAACTCATAAATTTCGCAACTGAAAATGCAGAACAGGTTTCAAAAGAGATTTTCTAAAAGAAAATATTTTAGGAAACACAAGTTTATACTCCCATAAATCAAGATTTAGAATACCACTTGAGCATCAACTGTCCCAGATCTAAGTAGCACAAATGTTAGCAAAATCTTCTGCTAGTCGTGTGTGTTTTACTGCTTGAGCAGGACAAGGAAAGACAGCCAGGCAGAGATCTCAGCTTTTGAAAAATACATCTGTTTACCAGTGAGTGAACCCAATTGATCTCACACAGCTTTGTTTAACAAAACTTTAGCCATCTGCCTTCCAGAATGCATTGTCTCTGGTGTGCTTCAATACAAACCGTGAATTTTCTCTTGCTGCCTCAGTTGCTGTGCTCCTCTGAAGTATTTACAATGAAGTGCATCCTTGGCCTGTCACGCAGCTGTAGCTGCTGGGAGGCACAGCAGGAGTGGGGACTCTTCTGAATGTGTCACCATTAGTGCCCTGGTGTTCTTCGGTGTTTGCTGCTAGGACAGGCTGGAGCCATTGCCTGCCACAGGGGCAAGTTGGAATCTTGTACCTATGACAGTACAAAGGCAGCCACTGGGATCCCAAGTAATTTTGAGTGGGAAGCCAATATCTCCACAGACATGTTGCCATTAATTACCTGACTGACTGTACTTTGAGGCAAAGTGCCTGCTGAAGGAGGAATTTTGCACCCTCACATTTTCTTTTTCATTCCCCTCATTATTACTTACTAATAAAAAAAGAATGGTGCCTCTACTAAGCATATTGGAAGGAGAGGGGAAAAAAGGATTTGGAGATCCTGAGAAAAGTGTGGTCCACAGTGTGGGAAAGTGAGTCCCTCATTTTTACTGGAACTCACAGAAATGTGAGGAACAAAACAGTTTGCTGATTACACCAAGTGAGAGGTGCTGTGGCCTCTCTTTGGGGACAAAAAGCCATGCAGAGGGGTCCAGATAGATTGGAGCAAGGGGCAGTGCTTAATAGGATGAGATTTAACAAGCCCAAATGCTGTTTTTTTCACCCATGATGGGGTAACATCAGATGCAAATATAAATTGAGGTAAGGGTGTCTGGAGAACAGCTCTTCAGAAAGGGATCCGGCAGTGCTGGTCAGCAAACCACATCCTGGAGTGCATCAAACACAGCATAACCAGGCAGTCCAGACTCAAGACAGCTGATTATCCCATTGTATTCACTATTGCTGTGGCCTCACCTGAGTGTTGTGTGCAGTTCTGAGACCACAATTCAAGCAGGATTTGAAGGTCCTGGAATGTGTCCAGAGTACGGCAACAAAGCCGTGAAAGGGCTGGAAGGACCATCCTGTGAGGAGCTGCTGAGGGCTTTGGGCTTGGCAGGTTTGGGTAAAAGGAGCCTGAGGGGCAACCTTGTTTCTACAGGTTTTTGAGGAGGGAAAGTGGGGAGGGCAGTGCTGATCTCTCCTCCCTGGGATCCAGAGAGAAGATGTGATTTGGAGCTGCTACAAGGGAGGTTCAGCCTGGACATTGGAAGCGTTTCTTTACCAAGGGGTTGGTCGAACACTGGAGAGGTGGCCAATGCCCTCAGCATTAAAGAGGCATTTGGGCAGTGCCCTTAACAACGTGGTTTGACTCTTGCTCAGCCTTGAATTTGTCAGGCAGCTGGTCCAGAGGATTGCCAGAGGTCCTTTCCAAATGAAATATTCTGGTTTATTCCTACAGGAAGTCACATAACCGTAGCTAGACCTATTGGATTGCTATATTATTTCTATTTGTGTGATAATACAAATAAAACAGACATTGGCATTAAGACACTAGAATTCAAAAATTCAAACCTTGATGTAATTTCAGTTCTGGTAGAACAATTGAAGTTGGATAAAATAAAGATTAAATGAGCATGACTACATAAAAAATTTGCTTATTTTAGGATGGAATGTAAAAATACACAAACTACTTTAGATAATAGACTTAGAAGAAGCAGTTTCTTGAGAATATTAGACCATGTTTCCCAATCTGCACTAACTGCCCATAATTTATTCTTCTGTAGCAGTGGATATATTGTCTATTACTTTAGTTTTTGTTCTCTGTTACTCATCAGTCCCAGGGATCATCTCCTGGACTACATAGGCTGTGTTTGATAAGAAAAAAAGAGAGATTTTTGCATTCTTACAACATCAGAAATTATTTCCTGTTTGTGGGCAAAGGACCTAGCTTTAAAATGCCCATGAAAGAATGCTTCCTTTTCCCAGTTACTTTATCTTAAAAATTATAGCTGGGTGCAAGTCAGGCCAGATTCAGACTATTACCTAAAGTAGTCAAAAAAACCAACAGAGTCATTATAGTGAGGTCTGTGCCACCACTTTGAAGAGTGGAGGTTATTCTTGCATGGATTTTAGAAAAACATATGAATATACAGAGAGTCTAGGGACATATTCTGCTCCTAAAGGGCAGCACAGCACCAACATGATTATAACTGAATGGTAAGAAGGAGTGAAAATTGTAAATTCCAGTACATGATTATATAGCATTCTCTAGTTTCCTACACCATGTCTGGGTTGTGTTGGTTTCCCTTTATCAACTGTAAGATATAACTGTAAGTTTTTAAGCAAATTTCAAATTATTATTGCTGTTTATATATTCTAAATGCTAAAAGGATTGAAGTTATTTCTTTTCCTTCTTCTTTTCAAAAGAAAGATAATCTAAAATACAAAAATATAGAGTATTTTACATGTTTATTTCCTGAATTCTCAAATTACAATATATGCAATAAAAGGTAGGGGGATCAGTCAAAAGCAAAACATTGGTGTGATCCTGTATTTCTTGAGTATTGATATGTATTTTTCAATTACAAGACACAGATACACCAAAATTTCAACACAAAAACCTAAACATGAGGTCTTCATTGTAGATATTTTAGTTTCATAGTTTAGTTTCATAGAGAAGACAATTTTGAAATAACTGAAATGCATAAATTCTAGCATAAATATGAAAACACCTTGGAAAGTATTTATAGGTGGATTGTAGTTACTTAAGAATGCAGAAAGAGCAACATAGCTAAAACTGCCAGTTTAGGGAAAAATAGGATCATGTGCTGTCATTCTTTCTGGATAGAGAGTGGTTTTTTTCTGCTATCTACTGATCTCCCTCTAGTGGAATCCTATAACTCTGCATGAGATGAAACTTGAATTTTATCTCCACAGTTTTTCACACAACAGAGCTGTAACGCATGATGCACGTGCTACAAACATCTGTTTTCGGTAATCAAGACAAATTCTGTCAGTTCCTTTCGGGAAAAGCAGTGTATGTAGCAAACACAGGGACTGGAATTACAAAGCCTTGAAGCAGGCCTGTTAGAGAACAGCTAGGAATGTAATTTGTTTGCTTGCTAAACCTGTTCCTTATGGATTGCAAATTATTTTAAAATAAATTGTATTAATATATAGGCTAGATTGTTTGTGGTTATGACAAGAGTGCAGCAGGCAAAGGGAAAAACAGAGAAACAGGTGTTTACAGAGAGTTCTTTATCCCTCATCCTTACTGGGCCAGCAGACTCTCAAGGGGACAGGAAGTACAGTATGGCCTCACCTCCTCTAATCTCCACACCAGCCTGTACTCTGTGTTTGGTATGCAGAAGGAGTGCATTGCACCCCATAAATCAATGTCATGCCAAATATGCTCTTTCCTTTACACCCCTGTTTTGTGCCTTCAGAGAAGTGGAGTTCCCTGAAGTAGAACATCCCCCAGCTCCTGCTGCAGGGTGGTGAGACTCAGCTGCCCCAGACTTTCCTCAGGTGCCAGGGAATGGTGTGGTGAGCTGCTCTGAAAGCATCCACTGAAAATATGTAAATAACAAAATTGCTTCTGCACATATCACATGTGGCAGCCTGAGACAAGGAGAAGCTAATCTGCATTGCAGATACTGTAGATAAATACATAAAAGCTGTTAATAAATACATAAAAGCTGTTAATAAATACACATGTGCATTCATTCACTCATATATACCCTCAAATGCAAACTGCCAATCATTCTAAAGAAGACAAAGTGGTTGCAAGATAACAGAAGGTTATTCTTCTGATATCAACAGCATTAATCATATATTTCACTGTGAAGTTGCCATTAAAACATAACTTTGATTAATGATAGTGTCAGTGTATTTAATCAAGTGCAAGCAACACAGCACTGTTAGTATTTCTCCCCTTGACCTCATCCAGCTGAGGAAGAATGTGAGTGAAATCTGGGCCATTCCACTGGTGCAGACCTGGCATGAAAGAAGACTCCAGGGCCCATCTTTGCCCAAATGACTTCTCAAAACTCAAGAGAGAGGAAAAAGTGGAGCAATTCTTAAGTTTGAACCTACATCAAACATTGCAGTGATTAATTATAGGCAAGGAAACCACATCATCGAATCCCAAATAAAAGCAGTGTCGTCTTGTTCCGTATACTGAGAAACCATTCCAAAGAGTTGTCAGTCATTACAGACAAAGGTTAGGGTGTACTTTAGGGTGCACAACAAGTTACCAATCAATCTGGACATATCCTTCACCCCTGTGCTCAGCACTGGTGGGGCTGCACCATGAAACCTGAGTTCAGTTTAAGTCTCCTCACTGCAAGAAAGACATTGAGGCACTGGAGTATCCAGAGAAGGACAATGGAGTTAGGAAAGGGTCTGGAGCACAAGTCTGATGAGAAATGGCTGAGGGAACTGAGGGAGAAAAGGAGGCTCAGGGAGGTATCTGATCACTTTCTACAACTCTCTGAAAGGAGGGTTCTGCCGGGTGGGGGACTGGGTTCTTCTCCCAGTAGGAAGTGACAGGAGAAGAGGAAATGGTCTCAAATTATACCAGGGGAGGTTTACATTGGTTATTAGGAAAACTTTCTTCACTGAAAGATGGCCAGGCATTGGAACAAGGTAGAAGTGGGCCCAGAGAAGTGGTAGAATTTTCATCCCTGGAAGTGTTCAAAAAAACATCTGGGTATGGCACCTGGGGTCATGGTTTAGTGGTGAACATGATGGTGCTGGGTTAACAGTTGGACTTGAGGATCTTAGAGGCCTTTTTCAACCTGAACAATTCTATGATTCTGATAGACAGCCCTCTGGTGTCAGTCCTGTGTTAGATCTGTATGGTTGAAATGTAGCTCTGCCTTTGGAAGGGGTTTGAACTCTCTTTCAGAGTTGCCTTTTTTATCAATGTAATGGAGCCCTACAGTTTTTGGAGGGTGTGTTACTATGGCTGCATGTAACCCCTCATGAGCTGACACTGGCAATAGAACAAAACCAAAGGGAATGGCTTTGCAAGTGAAAAAGACCAAAGTCCAAGGAGCAAATCTCACAAGGGGGTAAAAGAAAAGGGAGAAGAAAGATCAGAAAGAAATGATGGGAAGAAGGAAAAAAAGATGGAGGACAGGTCAGCTGCAGCGCTTGCTACACATAAAGGAAATGGAGATGAAAATCATGTACAGATCCATCTGAAAAAAGGGGGAGAGGTCTTTACTTAAAGAGCTGGCAAACCTTTGCAGTTGCTCCAAAAACACCTTTCCTTCAGCTGTGCTCTGTTTGATCTTGCTACTTTGTTGACTTTTGTGCGCTCCCAGTAATTTGGGGTGATTTTGGCAAGTGCAATCAGAAAGGTTCTAGATGTTACGTCAGCGAGCAGGAAGGAACTGGAAGGATTTTACTTGTCTGTGGCAAAGATACCTAAAACATCTCCTAAGGCACTTTGCCAGTCTATTTCAACTGCACCTTTAAACTGGGCAGCTTACACTGCTCTCTGTGCCAAATAAAAATTCTCTTGGTTTCTTTTTAGACAGCTTTTGAATCATGGTGAAGCCTGAGAAAAGGTCTCTAATGAGTGCTATTTTTTTCCACTCACCACTAACACAAAAATGCTGAACAGATTGAAGGCAGGGGGATGGGAAAAGAAGAGGGATGAGTGAGGAGGAGTTCCATTGTGCTGAGACCAATTATAGAGGTCTCAGCCCCAAAAAAGACTCTTTCAGAAAGTCACAAACAAATGAAAACAGGAGACTGTGATAAATCGTAGCACAGTTTTAACAGCCATGCATCTCTTTTTCCTCTAAAAGCCATAATAATAGGCAAATTGCAAGGGTTCATATCCCTCCTAGGACTGTAAATTCACTCAGTAGTTAAATAATTTGCATCTTCACTGTGTTAGATTGTTTTACTAGTAATGGATTAGAGTGGGGTTTATTAAACAAAAAAAAGACCGGCAAAAAGATACCACTTTTAAAAATATTCTCATTTTTCTGAAATCCTAAAATAGTATTGAGAAAACATGGTTAAAGCTTGATGTTGGAACAAAAACATAGCATCAGCTGGAAACAGGACTTCTTCTCTCGAATATTAATTCATCCACCTCCTTCAGTTTTGAAATCTCAACAGCCTCTTACCACATTCTGGTTGTTCCCATGTATTCTATTCTATATTCATGCATCTTTATACCTTCTGAGCATTACATCTCTTTTACCCCTTGAATGTGTTTGTTCAATATGGGGTTTATGTGGCTTATCCCTTCCAAGTGTGTTTTCAGAAACCACTACATGGAAAACACTGTAGAACCTCCACTTTTTTCAAGCACAAGAGGGAAAATAAACAGCTGATAATCATTAGGAAGTGGGAACTGAAGGCATATATAACATAAGTGTGTAAGCTAGCTTTCATTAAAAAATGTTTAAATAGCTAACTGGAGTGGATAAATCTGTCCTGAAAACTATTTGGTGATACCTATCAGAGATGATCACAACATACAAGATACAATGTGGTGTTTTCTTGACTATATCTCAAGGCAGTTTGGAAGAGAGATTATGTCACCACTCCATTTCTGGTTGCCATTATTCATGCTTCTATTGAATTCCATCTATTTCTGTTCTCATCATTGTTCAAAAATACTGGATTGTGCCACCACAGTTGGGAATAAGTAAGGAGGAGCATGCCAGTTCTAAAAAAGGAAAGCTTTTTGCTTTCACAAAAAGGCTTTGTTAATTAGTGCTACACAAGGAGGGAAATGACAAAACTCCATACTTTTCCATTTAAATGTTTGTAAAAGTGATTTTGTTTAAATTTCACTGAGTGCAGCAGGAAATGTTAAAGCTGAAAGACCAGACAGAACATACTAATGTCCTTTGGAGTGGGAGTGAAAGAGGGAAAGGGCCTGAGGATTATATTTTCTTTATTTATACTCTTTCCATAGAAATCTGCAAACTTTTGAAGCTCGTAAAAGAGGTATTGATTTGACAGCCCCAAAGACAGAACTCTTCTTTTCATGTAGAGAGCCAGCCCAACATAAGCAGTCACAGTAACAAACCCCTCTTCACTGCTGAGCTGGAGACAAAGGGAACAATTCCAGACCCAGCCCAACACCTACAAGGTGCCTCTTTGCATACTTTTGGCTCACTATTTCAGAGCACCCTCCCACCAGGATACATCTCACCTAACTTTTGGTATTTAATTTGAGGTAACATATTTACTTACTCTCTGCAGGTAATAGCTAAAGAAAGATTCTTCTAGAGCATGAGTGAAATCTCAAATAGATTCTTCGCTGGTAATAGAAAAAAAGTGCAAGACAATTACACTCCTAAGTTGGATTCTTCAGTTACATGCCCAAAATTAGGTGGATGAATCTAGATCTTAGCATATCCATACAAGGACTTGGTGTTGAGTAGCAAGTATACTTTTAATTCACATGCTAGTTCACAGTGCATTCATTTCCTCATATAGAAAAGATATAAATCATAAATAACAATGCTGTTTATTAGGATGAATTAGTAAGAATCTGCTGCAGATAATTTCTGGAAACTCTATTACTCCACTATCAAATAACTTTCTGAACATAAAAATAATGGGTACAAGGCCTTAGCTTTTCTCTATGGAAGCAGGGTTGTCTTAAAATTGAGTTTGCATTTGATTAGTCCTAAGAATGCTATTTATTTATTAGTGGAAATAATAATACTTATTTTGGCAACCAACATTGATCTAATAAAACACAGATGTGTGAATGTAGCTATATTTGCATCCATGCAGGTATCTGCAATTTATAATCACCTAGGGGCTCCCTGTATCCACAGAGAGTCACAGGCATTGGCTCCATGGAAAGCAAAGCCACAGAAGCTTTTCCATTTGGACTTCAGCTTTAGAGAGGGAAATGTGGATGTAGCTTTCATATAATTAATTTCCCTTTCTCTGCCTCTTCACTTTTTTGCTTGTTTCATGAGAATCCAGACTCAATCTCTTGTGGCCAACTAACTTTTCTTTTTAGGTCAGAAATTAAACTGCTAATAAAGATTAATTTTCACTGTTGAAGCCTGGAAAGTAGATTTTTCCTTTGGCTTTTGCCATCCAAAGCAGTCTCTCCTCCACAAGGTAACCAAACATGATGACATGTATCAGTCCACCCACTTTATGTCCTGGCAGCCGACGGACATGACCTCGCTCCAGCCACATTCATCCTCCTTTCACCAAATATTTACTTCTGCTCCACCACTCCAGGGCCTGTGAGTGCAAGTGACATAAAACCTGCCTTTAGAAATGCTACTGATGATTTCTACAGCTATCATTTCTTTTGGTGTTCATTTTCTCCAAAGAGGTATAAGCTAAGCCAGTGGCATAATGGTACTTCCAAGACACTTACCTGTGTTTATAGTTCTTTGTGACTTTTATCCCATATAGAAGCCAAACAATAGGTGTTTCCCTCCTGTTTTGCAGGTTCATCCAACAGCTTTTGCATGGATTAGATAACCTACACTTACCTGCAAAGTTTAATAATAAATGTCATGTTTTTCATTAGTAGTTTATTGCATTAGATCATGTTTGCATGTTTCCTCTTGTCTTCAAAAACCAACAGACTCTGTTTTGCTTTGTTCTGTTTTGTTTTGTTTGAAGTTGTGACTAATTAAATGTTGGCATCACTAACATTATTGCTATCTTAGCTATGTATTTTGGAGTCATCCTTGAAAGTCAGTAATATTTCATAGGAACATATTTGGTTCAAAATACCACTAACAAAACATGAGTAAATGAGAGCAACTGGCTTGTACTTGACTTGAGACAACAATTTCTAGGGAAAATATAATCTGTTAGGCTAGCTGCATAAAGACATCTTTTAATATTGACCCTGTAGAACTTGGTTTAGTTCCCTAGAAATCCTGGAGCAAAACAGTTAATCTGAGTTTCTACAATAGCACTGAGTTGCTGGTTTTGTAGGACCTTCTGGTTCTCAGTAAATGTTTGCTGCCAATCAAAACTTTGTCACCTGTAAAATCCCGTGCACAGTTTATCTTTTTGCTAAATTCCTAAATCTGTATCCCACGATTCCAATATAAACTAGAAGGAAATCTTTACAGCTTTCTATTCATGACATTTTTTTCTTCTTAAACCACATTATTTAACTGACCTCATTGACCATCCTGTGCCGTTATGTGTGAAGTGTGCAACAATAATATTAAAATAGGTTGTGAATTTGGTTCATGACATACAGGTGTAAAGCCACTGTCCCAGCATGAGTTCTCACCTTGCTGGCAAGTCTCAGGAGGCATCAGGATATGTTAAAGCAGGTTTGCTTCACAGCCAAGCTTTCCACATAAAAAGTGAGTGGTGTGTAAATGATTCTAGATAGAGAAAGCCCCAAAGTACTAAAAGTAAAGTTAATTTAAGGCTTCCAGATTAACTGCCACATGCATTTCTCGTGTAGTCAGTCTGATCAGCCTGGATATTTGAGCAAGTATCTGTGATTTCTCAGGAGACCAGGAAGGATATTCATTCACAAAGACACAGCAGCAAGCTAGCGAGCTTTGAAACGCGCAGCTGCATTCTGGGCTTGCATATGCAAGAATCTCTTGCTTATGGTCCATTTATTATTTGATATGAAGTGTTAATACACATGCAAAGAACAACTGTACTTCTTTGTCTTATGTTACTGCTGCAAAAAGCTACCTACTGCAGCTTTTGAATGTGTCCTTTGCCCTGGGTAGCTCATTAACACTTCAACCTTAGTTGTGCTGTATCTATTTAATTTTTAATGCAAAAATTCAGAGTGAAGTAGAAAGGAAAAGGAAAGTGAAGGAGGACAAAAAGGAAACAAAAGGGTATTCATGGACCAATATGGATATATGCACATGAAGGTGTCACATGGTGTCTGGATACCTGGAGGGAAGGAGAGAGCAGTGAAACACAAATGTTCATGTAGACTGTTGTGGGCAATTTGACAAGTGCAGCCAATAGATTGATGCAGAGAGAACCATTCACAGAGCCTAAAGTGATAATGATTTATACTTTTTATGTCCACATATAGGTAATGTGGTATGCAGATAATAAAGGAAGCATTTTTGGTGGGAAAAGTGGAAAGCCCTTGGGTTGGTATGTTTATAGATAGGACTCCTTCAATTGCCTCAGGTCATTCATTCCTCTAAAAGGTGTCTCCCTGATGTTGTTCTATGGTTTTAGGGTCTTTGTGCTTGCACTGTTCATCCATTTTAATACATAGCATCATTTTTACAATATCTTTCTCAGTCATAGCAGTTTCATTTTTAATAGATAATAAACAGCCAAAGGCCCAAATTACATAAAATGAACCATTACTATTTTCTAAAAATAGAAATACTAGAACATGTCTGAAGTAAAGATTATCTGCTTATTCTATTTTGACTTCAGGAATTTCAGTGACTTCAGGAGCTTATCCTTGAATGTTTAAATATGTCAGTGATTTTGATTTGCATTTGCTTCTCATCCTTCAACAAATCAATAATTTTGCTTTTTTTCTTTTTTCTATCATTCAGTAAATATGCACTATGTATCTACACCTTATAGTAAGAAGAAGGGAAAAAGCTCTGAAAGCCCCACAGTTCATTAAAGATGCATCAGGCTTTATTATCATTCAAAAAAGAGGGAAAGAAAAAGAAAAATGGGTGAAGAGGCCATCCTCTGCAGCGTGATAGAAGCTAGGCTCATATAAAACAAGCCAAAGAATTAGTTCCTTCACCAAGGAATGACATGAAACTCTAGCCATGGTAGCTGTAAAAACAGTTAAAGGTCTTCTTTGTGCTCATTAACACCACTGTGCTGGTATTCTGTGTTGGCAGCTTTTGGTTCTGCCGAGGCAGTCCTAAAGAAAGTTGTTACCAGCCTATATTCTACAGTTCACAGGCTCTCAAAAAGGACACATTAAAACAGCCAGAATCCCCAGGGCAAGTGGGGAGATTAAGTAGCCTTCTCCCTCGACAGAAGCCCCTGCAGACAAAGCCTGGCATTGTGCATTCAGCACACTATCTCTTTCCAGGACTGAACTTTGCCATTGTCCCGCCGGATCCGAGTTTACAAAGTGTTTGGGGGACTTTGCGTAACGCTTCACTGGCACCACCATTGACAGGCAGCTGAGTGTGGGAACTGCTCTAAGGGACAGGATGCCCCCGAAATCACTGCCCTATTCTGCTGGTCCCTAAGCCAGTGGCAGTGTTTTAGTGTGCATGTGTGTGTGTGTGTGGGTGGGGGTGTTACTCTGCAGTTTTTTTGGAGTCTCATCTTTCACAAAAATACGGAATCAGGCAGGCAAAGCAAACATGGATTATTTGTTTCCCAAAGGATCAGGCCTTTTCAGAAGCTTTAGCTGTTCCACTGTTCTACAGAATCTACCATTGCAAAGACCACAAGGTGCCTTGGAATACTTGTAGAATTTGGGGGGATGCTAAAAACAAACTTTTGGGTTGAGGGGAAACAATTCTTACTGTATCAAAATAATGCTGGTTAATTACAGCAGCCACGAGGATTCCTTATCTACCCTGCCTATTCCTATTTTCTTTTGTGCTGAAGTTTTTCTGATTTATTTTTAATTAATTTGAATAAGGAATAATAAGAGATCTCATCTGGTGCTACAGCTCATTCTTTTGGATATGCTGGATATGATTGAAGTCTTGAAAAGGACCTAGTACAAGAAAAACAAACTTCCTGGAAAGACCAAATTTGGAAAGAATACTTCATTTGAATCTTATATTTCATTTTCAGCTTCTTTTCTATTGAAAGCAGACTTGACAGATTTTTTTGCCAGACTCCACAAATGTTAGCATGGGTGCCTGGAAAATGAAAGAGGCTCATTCTGAGTAAAAGTATGTTTAGAAGTAAAGTTTTGGCAAGGGGCATGAGTTTTCCCCTTCCCACAACTGCTTTCCTGCAGCAGCTGAGGGTACAGAAACATGAGCCAAGGTAGTGAAATGCAGAAGGTGCAGAGCATGGCTCCTGAAAGGAGAGGTGAACAGTAGGAATTCTAGTGGAGGCAGAGGGAGTGGACATCACCTTGAGGTTCCCTGAGGGAGGTAGAAAACTAAAGTAGAAAGGACATGCTGGTACAAGACCAGGGACAGTGTTGAAAGTTTGGCAGGAAGCTGGAACTCAAGGTGGGAGATGTCTTTCTGTTTCCCACACTTGCCTGACACTTTTAAATCTGTGCACTGGTTAGTATTGGGTCTAAACTGAAGAGAAACTGTGGGTTTGCATGGTTTGTGTTTAGAGTATGGTGGATGGAAAAAGACTGTGTGTTGACAGGGATGTGGATTTTTACTGTGAAAAATGCTGTGATCGTAGTCTTGCTATATGAGATTCATATTTATGACTAAGAAAGGGAGATGGAAAAAGAAAAGTGCAATAGGATTTTATATACTTGAGGACTGTGAAGACAAATTATGAGATTTCATATTTGCCTTTGATAATGGATTCCTTGAGATGAAAGTAAAGCAGAAATTCTATATAGCTGGACTTGGGTACCTTTTTTTCTGTTCAACATAAGCAAAAATTGAAGTACACTGCAGAAGACTGAAATTAGTATAATTATCAGTAAGCTGAGTAAGCAAATCAAAGAGTGATGCTGAAGGGTGAGCTATAGAAATATTGTAGCTGAAGTAAAGGAACAGTTGAGTTATCTTTCAAAAACTTGTCTTTTTCTGTCCTAGATTACTACTTTTCCTAACCATTCTTGTATAAGAGTATGATGTATGGCAAGATTTGGAGATATCATAAATACAGAAGAATATCAGAACAACATTTAGAGAAATTTGTATTGACCACAAGAACTACCAAAACTGAAGTGAGATCTAGTATGTGAAGAACAAGGTCATAAACTAGGGGGCTTAGATTATCTACCACAAATTTGAGAATTCATGATTGTGAAATGATAAAGGAAAAACACCTGAGTGTACACATCAATCACAAAATGACAACCTGTAAACAGTGATGCAGAAACAAAGTTGAGGGAGAAGGTTTGTTCCCAAAAGCATACATTAGAGAAAGAGAAGGTAATGATTAAACATAAAGATGATGTTGGCACAATGCTAGGAAGGCATAAAATGGCTAAAAATATAAATTAGAAAAATGCATCTATGCATCAGAGGAGTGAAATTCTGGCACAGCCTTCCTACAGGGATATCAGGTGCAGGAAAGTTGGCAGGAAAGTTAACGTGTGAAATAGGAGTTAATGTTTAGTAAGGCAATTTTTCCCTTGAAATGATGATTTATCAAAATCAAAACTTACCAGACAAGTGAAAAAAATTCTAAAGAGAGTAAAAAGAGAAAATAAAAATATGGGATTTAATAGGAGCAGGATCGAGTGAGATCTTTACTTTTCCTTTTTTAAATGCTTCTCATGGAACTGATCATGTACTTCAGTAGTAAAGACAAAATTTAAAGAATGTCCTCTTCAGCCACCAAATACTTCAGGCTTTGTGTATTCTTTTTATTATTTTCCTGAGCAGTAAAAAGTAGAGAGTTGCAAGTTCCTTTTGAAGCCATGAGTGCAATATCCACACCTCTCTAGTAATCCTGCTCAAAGCAGCAGGTTTGTGGATGGCCATTCTGCCAGAAGCAGTCAGAGCAGGGGGACTACCCTCTGGCCTTGGTCCAGCTTGCCACAGATTCCCAAATGAATGGATGCTGTGGAATTTGGGAAAAAGTAGTGCATGGCTATTAAGAGGCAGCAATGCACTGGAGAGCAATAGTTGACTGCCTGCTCTGGGGGAGAGCTGGCTCACAGCAGCCATTTGAAGGCAGGTGGTGTTACTGTGGACACAAGGAAAGCCCCCAAATGAATGCTTGCTGTAGTATATCCTGAATCAAAGGCTCTCTTATAAGGCTCCCCAGGGATCTAGACATTATGTCCATGGTCTTAGCAAATCTTGAGTCTGTAACTCCTGCATAAACTCATAAACACCAGACAGCAATAGAAATTCTGTAATTTATCAGTAAGCTGTTCTTCAGTGGTTATTATTTATTACTATAACATAATGGTACAAAATGTATCCTGGTCCTCTTCTGTAGGTACTCTGTCTTGTTTCGTACATGTTCCTGTGAGGATGTATTTATTTATAGGTTCATAAGTAGAAGCTTAAACTGGTATTAATTAGAAAATATGTCACCTCTGATCTCGAAACTAATTGGTTTGTATGGACTTTGTTGAATTTGCATAATTTACTCAGCATGATGTCTTTAGTCTTCTTTCATTTTAAAGGGAAAATGTCTTTATATCAAAACTGAACGGAGAGTTTTAAAAAATAAGCCTTCCAGTGATTTTAGGTTAGGTGTAGTGTTTCATCCTGTGGTAGATGGATATATTTCTGTCACGTATGTTGAGACCTGGAATTCAGTCAGAGGCAGAAAATGTTATTCATAGTCATGGATCCTTGTTAAATAAGCATTACCTTTGCTTTACCCCTTCCGCACTGGGGATGTACAGCAAAATGTAGATTCTAGTGAGTCCTTACTTCCTCATGGCAATTACCAGAGAAAACCTGACTGGAGAGCCTGTTTTATCCCACACTAACTCCCTGGCTGGGTTTCCCCACACCAGATGAGAGGAAATCTCTGCTCCCTCCTTACAGCCGCCTAAATCTTTCATAGGCAGCATCTAAGAAAATACCTCCAACCAAACTCTAACAAAATAAGCCATAGGTTGCATTTGAACTATTTCTCAGTAGCCTGCAGCTGGTGCCAAATGAGTTCTTTTAGGTAATCAGTGATTTCAGACCTCCTGGTTTTGGCAACCAGTAGGACTTAGAAGTCCTGCTTAACAATGGCACTTTTCATTTAAAGTAGATTTAGAAGAACCAGGACTCTAAAACCTGAGGTTTAGGGAGGAAAAAGTACATAGCCCCAAATTTCCTGCTGCTCTTTATCACTTGAAAGTGCATGGACGTGTTCTGGCACACATAAAAGGGTGTGTATTTTCTTCCTAGGACTGGCCACAGCATGGTGGCACAAACACCACGGGCGTGTAACTCTGTTCCACTTGGATGCAGAGGGAAGTTATGCAATAGCACACCCATTTCCTCTCCAAGGAAATGGAGTGACACAAGTGAGTGTCAGCTCACTGAAACTTTGGGGTTGGCTCTGCTCTTAATACCAGCTACTATGAAGTCTATACATGAGAAAAAGAGGCTGAGAGCTGTTGAACAGCTCTCCTGTGTCTTGTTAGCTCAAATGTGAAATATTGCACTCATTCACTGGTGGAATATAAGCCATATGACCTGTTGTCACACAGTCCTAATATGAACATGCACTGCTTTACCCAAAGGAATAAAACCTGTGTTAGTATACAGTTTTGTGAGTGGACTGTTAGCCTTGTATGCAAATTGCAATTCCACTTTATATTATGTAGACGCTGATGTAAAATTTGATTGGAGTTTACCTGTGATCTCTCAGGGCTAATCTGAGACCACAAACCATATTTTTTTTACCATTTGACACAATGTATTAAGCCACTAGAAAAATTTCTTTTTACATATATAATCTACCCATTTCACTGAGATAGTCAGAAAAGCAGATTAAGAAGTTGCAGAAAATAAATTAATTAAATGAGAAATATTACCACTAAAATTTTGGCATATGAATAGAAAATGTAAAAGATCAGTGTACCAGAAGAAATAAAAATGGCAGATTCCTCCTTCAGTTTCAATTCTTCTTAGGTGGAGGAGAAAATGCAAATTTGGGCTAAAAACAGCACAAAGAAAGTGCTCACCCAAACATTTCTGCCCCAAGTATTAGACAGGGCTTGGTTAAAAATGGCAAATATACCATGAGTTTGGAATTAAATTGCATCGACACCACCTGAAATCATCACACTTAAAATGAAAAGGTTATGCAGGAATACAACCAAGAAGAAATTGGATGGAGACATAAAAGTACATGTGCTTTGAATGTCTGCTGCTGATAGGTGAACAGTATTGCTCAAAATGCAGGGCTCTATGGCAAGTCCTGACTTTAGGACAGTTTTTAGAAATGTTCTGCAATTAGGTATAAAGATAGTTCAGTTGGCTAAATCTCATGTAATCTGACCAGCATGGTGAAATTTAACAAAACAGTGGCAAACCTCAGCATAAACAAAGGTGTGAGTGAACAAACTGAATACTTATTTTATTCATGCATTGCCTCATGTTTCAGGTTGACAAGAAGTTAGGCTTGGCACAAATCTCCAGGGTTTTCTCCTAGAAAGGGGACAATGAAATCCAAATTTCTTGATTTTTCTTCTGCCATGGCAAAGCAGAAATCATGTGACATAATAATTAATAATCCTGAATTAGTATAGCACAAGATAACATACATTAGCTGAAAAGTACCTCCGTGACAGATTTGTCACCATGCTAGAACACATGCATGATGTTGTGATAAACACTGGAAAAAGCACTTGTTAAAACAGCCCTTATCCCTAAGGAATTTACAGCCTGGGAGACAGAGAGAGATAAGATAAAATACACCTGGTAACCAAGAAGTGATGCTATTTACATTTTTCTTTTCTGTTTGCTTTCTTTTCCCAATGTTTCACCCTCTGTTTTATAATGAGGTGCTGGACTGGTTGATGTGACACTTGTGAGTCTCTAGGAAAAATTTGATTGAAGAACACTGGTGGCTGGCACTGTGCTTGGGAAATCATATTTCACAAGATAGGCAGCCAAGAGGAAAGTAGAAAGACAGTGATGATTGGAGATGATTCTTAAGGCTCAGTCCCTGTCAAACGCTGAACATTTTGACTCCTGTCAAAGAAAATAAGGATGGGAGTATTATTTAGAAATGATAGGAACTCCTGTATGCTCAGAAGATGAGGGTTTTTTTTTCTATTCAGAAATTTAATGCATAAGTCAGTCCTCCTCTCAACAGTGTTGTCTTTTGATGAACAGTAACTGTCATAACACTGGAATAAGAACTCAAGTGGTGCTGCTGCTAAAGATTTTCATTTACCTTGATAGCATCCAGACTAGATATGAGGCCTTGTTTAAGTTCCCAAACGTCATTAGGTTTCTCAGGGTTAATGCTATGCTGCTAGACTTACTGAAGCCATTCTAATCCTTTCCACTTCTCATTAGAGCATGGCTGTCACTTTTTCTCAGCTTCTGTGTCTGCCTGTTCCCTGGTTTCCTTCAATATATTCTAACTGAACTCTCTTCAGTATTTCTTCTCCCCTTTCCCCTCCCTCACTTTTCCCCTTCTAGTAGCATAATATCATCATGTGAAATTCCTGGCCAAGTTTTCTGATCCTTTTTCCCTCTCCTACTGCAATCTCTCGATGAGGACTTTGTGTGGCCCTATCTTGCGACATCACCCTGTATCTTTTCCATTGTGTTCTTTGCACTTGCAAAGGCTTTCATTAGTCTCAATTTGATTATCTTTCCATTCTGAAACTAATTTATTTGGTGATACTTAAAACAGCAGGGGTACAGCTTAATGAAAGTAAGACTTAAACTGTCTTTTTGGTCAGAAAAGGTTTCATTTTTTCACCTGAATAATTTTGATTCCTGGTGTCTTCCCCCAGTTTAAAACTGTTTCCCAATGAGAAATGAAAATTACATCTTTGATTCTTTTGCCTCTCCCACTAACAGCCTACTCCCATAAATGGGAAAGTTTGAATATATAGCACAGGCCACAATCTTGCAATAAATACTTAACAACTGTAATATGTGAATATATAGCCATTGTCAAGTGGGTGAGGCTGTGGTATCCACCTCAAAAATATTTACTGTATAGGTCAAGTGCACTTTGCACAGTCTAATAACAACATGCTTTTAGGTTTGGACACTGCAGCACAGTAGGTGACAGTGATTATGAATCAATTTGATTCAATGAATGTTATCCAGATGCACTAGAGGTGTTAGAGTATAATATTTATGATAGTTTTGAAAAGGTGTAATATCTATTAACAGTCTAAAAACTCTTAAACATGCCCTCAAACACGATTAGCAGTAATTTATTTGAACAGAGCATGAACAGATAAGCACCTCAAATGACAAAGTTGTACTGAAAGCAAAAAATAATTTGATTAATTTAAAGCACCTGTACGGTTTAAATCATTTTAAAGATAGCATCTGTTTTCTTATGAGATTAAATCTATGTAATATCAGTATTTTATCTCTAGCTGCTCTATCTAATAATCACAAAGCTAATAAAAAGCAGTGTACAAAGGAATGGATCTGAAAGAAGAAACACGTGTGTTTCACAACATTCAGCACTTTTACTGTTTATCTGAAGACCTTTGTAGGAATCTATCTGTGGCTTTGAAAGCAAGATGTAAGGATTAAACACTTGTCTGGGTGTTAAAACTCAAGACAGATTTGAAAACAGATTAAAGTGAGAATCAACTCCTTACCATCATCATCATCATCAACACACTTCATATGTACTGTACAGAACGTGGCAGAACACAGGAAACTCTACTGATTTTCATAGTCAAAATAGACACTTTTTCCTTTTTCTTTTTTCCTTTCCCTTTCCTTTCCCTTTCCTTTCCTCCCCACTCATGCTTAGTGTCCAATATGTAGCATGTTTGGAGAATTAGACTTCGTTTTCATGCTGGTATTTGATATAGATTCACTATAATTTCTCCGTAATCCTCATGAATTTCAAAGAAAAATTAATTTTCCAGAACTGGCAGAAGAAAAAACATTTCCCCAGTAAAGGATCTCCTGCAATTCCAGGGTCATGGCAACAAAAAGTCATCCTAGAAATTTTTACTGGAAGAATGAATAGTACCATCATGTGCCCTGTTTGTTTTATTAGACTGTGGATGCAATTTTTGCTCATTGATAATACAATTTCTATAAGCCAAACCAAAGTGCAAGTTTATAAAACAACATGAAAAGAATTTTCCTGCTGATAGACTGTTATGATATTCAACATCAGGGAGCCAGCCACTATAAAGCAATTTTAATTAAGCTTTTTTTCAAAGAGAAGTTGAGATAGAGTTGAGATGTCTAATACAGACATTGGGACAAGATCTTAATTGCACAGAGAGCTCATGGTTTCCTTCTGAAATAAAAGAATGGGTAAAAGACAAAGGAAGCAAAGAGAGAAGTGCACACATTGTTTACATGTAAGACTCAATAGAAGTCCTTCATTGTGGCTTTGGCCAGGAAAATAAATTGTTTGTCCTTTGCACAGTAGTAGGAGAATTGTTATGTTGTTATAGGAAACTGCAGAGTAATTATTCCATCCCTTTCTTACAGCCACTTCAGTTTCTAATTAATTGTATGCAAACAACTGTTGTAGTATTTTCTGTGAAAATAATCAAGAAGCTGCTTGTTTCAGATGATCCAAACAGATGATCCATCATTCCAGCCAAGTTCAGAGCCCTTAGTTAAAAGTTTTGCTGTTTCTTTACAGACTTTGTAGCAAAGACTGTTGACACAAAGGCCCGTGTTAAATGAATCTAGAATGAGATATTGAAGACAACCCTGTGTGAAAACCTTTTCCAAGCAGATCCAAGTCCTCCACTCAAGTATTACTATATATTAATATAAAGATTGGACTCATCTTGTCTAACTTCAGGTGTATGAAAAGTCTAAACCAGTCTGGCAGTAAGGGAGCAGAAACAGGCACTTGCAGAAGATGATTCACTAGGTCTAAAAAACCCAGATGTTGAGATCATCCATTACAGAGCCCCTGGAGTAGCTCGTTTCTTGTGTTGGCTGCAGATGAAACCAGCAGAGAATTTGCTTATAGACAGCTGACCACTGAAACACTGTCCCAAACCAGGTACAGGGAATCTTTTAATGCCAAAAAAAAAAAAAAAAAGATAAACAAAATGCTTTACAAATTTCCACTGTGGCTTTAGAAAAAATCTTTTGAAAAACATATGAGTAAAACAAATTATCATGGAATTTTGTGATGGAGGTGACGACTGATATTTATGTTCATGGAAAGGAAATCTGAGTTAACCAGAACAGGCTCCACGGGGCTGTACTGTGTGTGATGATGCAAATGCATCAATAAACTCTGATTGGGACCCAGTGCTCCCAGTGCTGTGCTTCTACCCATCAGATAAGGTTGTAAATTGGAACATTATACACAATACTGTCAATGCAGATTTCGGGCTTAATTTATTTTCCTCCACTAGACTCTGTACTGTTGTGGGTTTGATCTGCATATGGGCCATTCACTTAAGAGTTGGACTTAATGATTCTTGTGGGTCTCTTCCAACTCAGAATGTTGTGACCTAATACGGTATTTCCACCTGCCTGTTTCCAATGCAAGGATTAGGAAAAGGAGTACCACAAGTGGAGGGAATCAGCTCACTGAGAACAGGTTTGATTTTCTGCAGATTCTTGAGAATGGTGATTGTATTTGAAAAATCATGGCAACTGTTCTATTATTTTTTTGTATATTTTAGGAAGCAAAAGTAGATTCTAGTTTTGAGAATACAGCCTTTTAAAGGGAGTTCTCCCTTTTACAGTAGAAGCTGTACTGTATCTTTAACACCACTGAAATTCTTGGCAACTCTAAATTTAGGGGATATGGTATAATTTAATTTCAAATATTTTCCTACTGAGTGTGTTTTATTCTTTTTCCTTTGCCACCAAGTCCCACATAAAACATTGCAATTTTACTGCAAATCAACAATTTGAAGTAAATAGTATTTCTCATTCTCATTCTTCCATTCATCTTCTCCCATTCATCTTCTTTCACAGGATAAGATGAAAAAATTGTGTGATATGCCTATTGCCTTGATTTAACTTAAAAATTCATAGCCTGCTGAAAACACTACCTTGTTTGGTGGTGTGACTGTAAATTGTAGAGTATATGCATTTTTACATATAATGTTCATTATCAACAACACTACTCAATGGTGTATAATTGGGATAATGACAGAAATATAAATCTCTGTTAATACCTTCCAAGAAAATGATTCTTTGTATCTCAGTCTTAAAAATGCTGGAGCAGAAAGATCATGCAATCTGACCATCATCAAACGTTATCTGATGTTACTTTATACTTCAAATAGTTCAACTTGACACCCTGTTTGGTTTACCCTTTGCTAAGATGGAAGTTTTACCCTGAAATGACCTCTTTGGCTTTGCAGTGAATTGTTTTAGTAAACAGATGGATCATTTGACTCAAAGAAAAAACCCTAAAATATTCATTTAGGTCTGCAAATCATTTCTGTGAATGAGAACAGTAAATTCTAAGTGCCTGAGGCTTCAGACCTTTCAGGAGTTGGAATTCTGCATGAAATTGGGTTGTTAGTGTCTTGCCTTTATTTTATGAGATTTATTCTTTGTACTCCATCTATACTAGAAAACTGTTAATTACTTATTTCACTGAAATATTTGAGGAGTTGTATTTGTTTCACTTTATTGGCAGCTTTGCTGAGCAATGTGTGATTGTATTTAGTACAACTCTGTGTTGCATATTTCATTAAAGGTCTTGTTTTCCAATCTTACTTGTAATCAACTGAAGACATTACTTCAGTGAAAGATATGAAAATTCCCCCAACTTTCATAATTAGGAACATCAATATAATCAGCTTGTGTTGTAGTCTGTAAACCACAAACTGAAGGGGTGACAAAGGAGTAATTCATTCCCATTTTGTGGGTATGTGCTATCATGTTTTGGATCTATGTTCATTTTTGTAAATAGAATAGAAAAGAATCTTTTGCAAGCTGTGCCATGGTTATACTTACAGAGATAAATAAAA
This sequence comes from Notiomystis cincta, assembly GCA_013398075.1. NCBI lineage: Eukaryota > Metazoa > Chordata > Aves > Passeriformes > Notiomystidae > Notiomystis > Notiomystis cincta. The sequence goes on from VZRX01006206.1 coordinate 111,770, forward strand.
TCTTTTAAATCCATTGAAATATATAACATTTTAAAAATTATTATGTTCAGCTCATAAATAATATTGGCTAGCATCAGTTGATTTGTGACATCTGTGATAAAAAGAAATAAGGACCACTTGAATAATTTTAATAAAAGGCATTTAAATTTCACCCATTTAACCCCTCTACTGGGCTCTATAAGACCACTGGTATTTGCTTAATATTTCCAGAAAAGCACCTTATCTTAATTTGCAGGGATCCAGAAATGAAAATTCCACTTCTTCCCTAGACTCTACAGGACTGTGTTATTAGAGGTTGTTTGTACTAATAATTTGTTTCTAAATATCCCTTCCAGAAGCTGCTGCCTGATTTCAAAAGTAGAGATCTGTTTCATGTCTTACTAAACTTGTTAACAGATAGGCATAAATGTGCCCCAAAAGCTATTTATCTGTTGTTATTTCTTTTTTCCCTGTGGGTACAAATACACTGGTCCTGGTTTTGCAGGATGTGACAGAAGTAAGACTTTGACATTACTCCACAACTCATGGTCTTAGGCTTTATGAGGTAGAACTGTTGTGTTCTAATTTGGACATGGCAAATGTCTGAAGGATGAGCAGACAGAACTTAAGGATTTTGGATCTTATGGATTTTCGGGATCCAGTTTATGGCCAGGGAACCTCAGTCAGACTTATGGGGTTGTCACCTGCTGAGCAATAGAGCACTGAGGGGTCAAGGCCTTTCTGTTTTCCCCTCTGCCTGTTGCTATTGGTGTGTTTGCTTGTGAGACACAGGGAATATTGCTGTGCCATGGGAGTGGCTGCCATCCCTGGAACAGCAAGGTTTACTCCAAGACAGATTTCTTTTATTGTTATTCAGAACTAGACCTGTGCTGTACGTAGTGGAGTGACAAGCATGGGAGTATTTGAGGAGGATGTTACAAGATTGCTATATTTTAATTATATTGTTCAAGTTCTGCACCAATCTATGCTTGTGTAGCAATATTCTAGCAATAATGCCTGTCCTCTGTAAGATGGCTTTCCCACTGTGGACCTCAGCCTCTCTGCCATTTAAGTGAGAATTCAGTGTCAGATAAATAGTTTCTCCTGAATCCAGTGATTTCTTCAGGATGTCTTGTTTTAAGGACTGGACACAATATGAACCCCAAAGTAGGAAATGATTACATATAACTGGGACTAGGGTTACCTGTAATAGAGTATTTCATAGAGAAGAGTAGTGATAAGAGAAAATGAATAAATGTTACTTTTCTAGACTACATTGGGCAATGTCTTCCAATGTAGCAATAAAGCAAATTTTCACAGGCTAGTTGTCATCCCTTTATTTCACTGATAGGAAATCTGATCACTGATCTAACTGTTTCCTGGAGATAGGAAGTTAAGTTTCAAACATAAACCCGAACTGATGAAATAAAAGTCACTACAATCTTTATCATAAAAAAGCAAATTTTAAAGAGAACTGCATTATGCTATTTAAAACTTGTCTCTACTCTTGTCCTCACTGTGGCTTAAATGACATTGTTAATCAGAGATATGGCAAGTCATTAAAAATGTTGTGGAAGAAAACAGATGGACTCCAGCTTTTCCTACATATCTGGAAAGTGGCAGGCATGCCTCCCACACCTGCTCTCGGGCAGTGGGTTGTCACCTCAAGCTACTGCCAGCTTAGGACACAGCAGATACAAGAACCCAAAATCCTCTAAGGATCAGGCTGAATTTACACAATAGTCTTGAGTGCTAATGTTTCCTTTTATTGTGTTTATTACCACATTCTGTGTATTCATCATTTGTGTCCAATGCCATTGTGTCTCACAAAAGCAGAGCATCATTTCAGATGGCAGCTTTTGTCATCTGAAATGATGTGACACAACAATAAGATTTTGCCTATTCTATAAATAAACATTTTAGGCCATTGAAGCCTGTGTTTCTGTTGCACTAAAATTCTCTGAGTTCTGATTATGAAGCATACAGCATGCTCAAACATGGGGGAGACAGGCTGATTTTGAACAAAAGCAGCAGCTCTCCAGAGAAATGCTTGTCCAAACTGTAATCAAGAAAATCCTTCATGTCTCCTGCTAATTGGTGATTCGCCCTGCATATCTGATGGGCAGGTTTATGGCTCCAAGCAAAAATCTCTTTCAAGGGATTCTTAATAAAGGGTTAAGGGTGGGATTTTCAAAAATACCAAGGGGAGTTCTTTCAGCAGCAGTTGAACATCCCCCTCTGCAAAGCACTTTTGAAAATCTCACTCATGTTTCCATGATGCCAAATTCAGGCCAGGTTTATAATTTTTATTCTGTGTACACAGAAAACAGGAAGACAAAACCAAGAATACCCTAGACCTTATTTTTAGCATTATGCTATCTAATTAAGGCAATTTTAACCCAGCATACTTCAAAAGATACAGAACTTTAAAAACCATTACTTGTTTAATCTTGCTGCATATAAGATGTTGGTGTGTTTGATATTTATTCACTGAAGGTACTAATTAACTCCTTGGGAATGGGTAGCATCTCACTAAGCCTTCTGTCAGGCAGTAGTAATGTGGTCAGGAAAAAACTTAGGTTGATTTTTTAGTATTTCCTTTTTTCCATGTATTCATGCCATAAAAGTATTGAAGCAGAACCCTCTGGTATAGGTGTGCTTAACTGTCTAAAACATCATTCCCTTTTTTTTCTTTTTTAAAGCTATTTAAGATATCAACCAAAGTTTCAACTCAAGTCCTAGTGCATATATTCAGTTCCTTACTTAAAGAGTGGCTTCAGCCTATAGTTATTGCCATGTGTTGGATTGGTACAATATAAGCCAAGAGCTTTGAAGTTCTGTTTGAAATTCTAAAATTTAACATTACCACTCTGGCAAGATTTTCAGTCTTGATTTCCTAATGCAGTATCAAGTTCTTGAAGTTAAATGAATGTCAGTTGATGCTCTTAATAGTTTATTCCTTTAGCTATGGAATTTTTCACTGAATTTTGAGACTTTAGCAATATTCTTTCTTGAGAAATCTCGAAGGTCTGGCATCTTTGTAAAAAATTTGTCAGATTTGGTATTTTTTAAGAACAACTTGGCTGGTTTCATTTAAAAAATGTCTTGTAAGAGTCCATAATCAGCCTAGCATACTGGTAGAAGTTTATGATGGTTTTAGCCCAAGACCTTCATACCATTTTTGTACCTCTTCAAATTACCTACAAAGGAAATTTAGAGAGTTTTTACCAGCTCAGTACCGGCAGAGGGCATTATAGCATAGTTCACTTAAAACTGTTATATTTTGGAATCAATCCAGGTAAGAACAAAGTACTTTGAAGGTTTGATAAGTACTTTACTGAAAGACATGTATTTATCATCACATTGAATTGATTGAGAGGATTTCTTCATTACAATAAGAAAAATCAGAGTTTTTAAATCTCCTTTGCTTCAATAAATCAAAACGCAAATCTTGCAACACAAGTATATTGCATACCAAAATGTGTCCCAAAAAGTAAGTATGCATATTTTCTTAAAAGTTGGGAAGCAAATATAAATTTTTACAATTAAATGTGAAGTTGTTCATAATGAAAACCAACTAAAAATGCTTGAATGAAATCTCTCCAACTTCCACTCAGGCAAATAGCTAACCCTACCAGCTATAAAAGGAGTTCCCCCTTGGTTAGCAGAAACTTTCCATGGCAATATGCAAAATTTCAATATTAAAACCCCTCTTACTGCCAAGGAAATCTCCCCGGTCTAAAGTTATTACCTCTTTGTGAGACTATCAGGTTTGAACACATGAAAATAGAGGGTTTCTCAGCTCCATCATCATGAAGCAATGTCTAAAAATGTCAGGTTTAAAACCTGAAATAATTTAATAAATAAATAATGCAAAATAATTTCGAACAGTTTTCTTAATCTTTGTGCGTAGGTGTAAATTTCAAATTATGTTTTTGATACATAATGTTTGTGTCTCACTGCTGTTCTCTTACTCACCTAAGAACTACAGCTACAGGGATTGTACGTGGAAGGTGTAGATCCCAGATAATATCCTCTCCTACTGTGGTCTGGAGGAACTTTGCCTGAGACTTTCTTCAGTCTTAGTATTTATTTAGGCTGATACTGCTATCTGAACTGCCACGCTGATCCTATACCCCTACAGCACTAAGATTTAAAAAGCAATTTTTCTGTTCTTGTTGTGTTCTTTGAAGTGGGTTTTGTGAGCCCATGAAGCTCTGACTGTGCACTCCAGCTCAACACTGGCTTGTTTGTCCAGCAGTGCAGCTGAGGGTAAAAGCAGATAAATTGTGTTTACTCAGTAACAACTAGGATAATACAAAACCAGCCCATTTTTATAAAAGAAAAGGGCGAGTTTTCAACTTTTTATTTGAAAGCAGATTGCAGCGTTTTTAAGGCCTCCTCCAGTGCTCGGTGTGTAATTTACTCTCACATTTTCTCTGTTAGGAGGCGACAGAAGAGGAAAGTGGAAGTTGTATACCTGTGTGATCCTTGCCTAAGGTCGTGCTTTGTACTTGGGAAAATGCCATTACAGCGTAGCAGGGCCGATCCCCGGCCCGCCAGCGGCAGTCAGCACTTCACAACCTCCCACTAACCCCCTGTTTCTGAAAGAGCCAGGAGAGCTTTCCGAGAGGAGCAGCTGCTGGCGTTCAGGGCACGCCAGGATCCCGGGAAGGAGAGGAGGGACGGGCTGACGACATGTCTGCCCCTCAGAGCGGGCGCTGCAGCTCCCGGCGCGGGGCGGGCGGGGCGGGCAGAGCCCGCCGCAGCCACCGAGCCCTGTTATTACTGTAATGAGCTCAGCTAATAAGGCCTGTTGAGACACAACCTGTGTTAGCTCAGGCTTGGCACCAGCCTGGAATATTTACTCAGCTTCTGCACCGGAGCTGGCTCGTGTCAGGCCGTCTCGGAGAGTGGGAGGAATAGTTGTGTTACTGGATGCTCCTAAGTGTGTAGACATACCCTGACAGATTTGTCCTTTGGGAGGTTTTAAAGAGAACACATGCAAGACCAGTTTTCTTTTTAATGAAATATTTAGCTGAGGCCCAAGGCCTTCCCTCTAGTTTGTTTTCCTTTTCTCTCCCCCATTCTGAAGGCAGTCTGACCTTCTGTGCAAGAGGAGATGTATGAGGTATGGGAGCCTGGCACTGCTGCTGGAAGGAACTGTTTTAAAATAAAATAGCCTGCTGTATGAATGGGTATACAAGGCTCATTGACAGTATTCTCTCCCTCAGCAGTACTCCTTACTCGCCCTGCAGGTTTAGTGCTTTGTCAGTGTCTGCTACTGAACTCCACAATCTACATCACCTGGGCACTTCACATCAGAATCCATTAGGATCTGGACCAACGGTTTTGACAAGACAAAATACATTAAAAAGAAAATTCTCAAATAATTCTATGACCTAAAGAATGGAGAAATGCTTCTGAGGGCCAGAAAACATTAAATATCTAGCAGAATAAGATGCTTTTGATCAACAGAACTCTGTTCTCTATTTTGAGGGTGAGGGATTTAACTAATCTTTTTTCCTTTTTTCCATCATTTCCTACTTCAAAAAGTAGAGGTAGCTTGATTTTAGTCAAACAATTGAAATGCATTTACACATTTTCTTTTTCTAATTTAGTTAAGTAATATACATTTTCACAGTTCTCTTGAAGTGTGGATTTGAGAACTTTTAATATGGATAAGGGTTGTTGGGGTCTTTGTACCTTTTCACCAGGGGTGAAAGGAATTTTGCAAGGAATTTTAGAATGACTGTGTGTATTTTGTTTATGCAGAAAAGGCTAAGGATGTGCTAGCCATCATATACAGAGGAAGGCAGATCCACTTGTTCATTAAAACAGACATATTATGGCAGGGCACCAATGGTGAGGAGGCCAGCAAAGTGTACTGCTAATGTAAGATTTTTGCTGCTGCTTCCAGTAGCATACTGCATCTGCTGACAGGTAGGATGTACTTCTGACACCAAAAAATAAGCATACCATCATGGAGCTTTCTCCTCTTCCCATGCTGGTCACACAGCACACACTCAAGAATTTCAGGGGGTGTAATTCAAATGCATGCTCTAGGCACGAAAACAGGATGTCTTTATCATCTGGAGTTCCATCCTTGCTTTCTTCCCTTCCTCCACTCAAGGGCAGAATGCAATATTAAAACTATAGTAAGCATTTTTTTAATTAAAAGAGGTTAAATATATGGGATCAGATAGGCTTTCATCATGCAATTATAAATTGTATGCTGGTTATTTTAAATTTCAACATGCAATTGCAATGGTACTGGGTGAGCTGGCTGGGTATCTGCTTTGCATTTGACTGAGTTAATTCACTGCAGGTATTCAGTTCTTAAGTGGCGTCTGCTTTAAATATGTGCAGTAATTCAATCAAAGAAATAAGATGGATAGTTTATGTAATCCTTTTCATCTCCAGATTGCTAAGGTTAACCTTAACTATTCATGAATTATAAATGCATACAGCAATCTCAAATTAATACATGCAAACCCCCCTTTTTTTGATGGCCTGCTGAAAACCATGGAATAGTTCCCTTTTTTTTTTAAATATAATTGATGAAACTTACAGGCACAGTATATCATTTCTTCCACTTATTATTTGTAATCTTAAACAAAAGTTTTGTGTAACTCATTTAAAATGGTTGTCTGTGGTAATATTAAACCTTTCCTCTGATCCAGGAACATAGGTAATTTTCTCTTCAAAATTTTGGATGCATCATTCTTGCAGCCCTTTTCAGTGCCAACAGATTCTGTGGCATGAATGGGAACCCAAAGGCAGATATTACAGAACAATAACGCTCTGTTGAAGCTCTCACAATTCCTGGAGTAATTAAATAAAGAAAAAAGAAGCCTTTCTCTTTCATTCTGTTAGTTCATTCAATGCCGTTTGGGTGATTTGGCTTGTGAGCTCCCTTCCAGGCAGTCAGAACAATCCACTAGGTGACACCCTCATACTCCTCGTATTGAGGCAAGGAGATAGTGAGTACTGAATGGCTCATTTGTTAAACATTTAAAGCAAATACTGAGATTTCAGGGACAGGTCTCTCTTTGTTTGGCAATATCAGAGATAACACTGGTTTTGTAATAAATACTGTGTTGTTTGTATATAAATTACATATTAAGCAGATTAGCATTTTGTCACTAACAAGAACAAAACCGCAAAGCATGAGTTGTATGCAATATTTCCTATAATTATAATAATTTTTTAAAAGCGTTTGAGCTAGTCTGCTGAGTAGACTGAATAGCAAATATGCCTTTAGCATTTTTTACTGGGGCAACAGAAGGAATATAGCTTCAGTGATTTTTTTTTTCCAGTGGGGATGTGCTATAGCATCTTTGAACAGAAATAAAAAGACCCATTCACCCCTAATATAAAGGAATATTAAAGGCTAAAATTCAATGGAATTTTGCATGTTTATGCCAGTGGTGATTTTTTCTTGAAGTTCTTTATGTTGATAATGATGCTTTATAAATCCTTTGAAGAAAGCATCTTTTATCATGGTGTTTTTATACACCTAGCATAGCAAGGCTTGAGCTTCTTTAGAGTCTCTGTATGTGAATTCACATACACAGCAAATAAAATATTATATTTTATTGCTATTATTCCTTGCTCTGCAATGAATTGAGTACTGTTCTAAATGTTGTATGTAGTGAAAGACACTGGAAGTCTGAATTCACTATTAGTGTAATTAAGAGTAACATCAAAGAAAATAAGAATTACATCACAAAATTAATGTAAATAAAAGCAAAATCATGGTAAGGCCCTAGCAATCAAACACAAGAAAACAATGTCTTTGAACGGCATGTTTAAACAGTAACCAGACAGGTCAAGAAAGAGACAGAAATTGACTTATATGGGCACGGAAAACATAACATTTCTTGTTTGTTCATAATAATTATCCCAATTAATTATATGGCAACTGTAGGTTTTCAAGCTTTTGCTATTCATGCACTTTTTTATACTCAGCTGCCCCTTACAGCGCTCCTTCTTCTAACAATTTCTCTGCTTGTTCTGATCCAGTGTAGAAAAATCCAGGTTTTTTACTAATGAAAATACCATTGAAATAATAATACTATTCTGCTATCAGGTATGTTTATTGACTTCAGCTAGGATTCCTACCACAGTTAAGGCCCATAATATACTTAGAGACAAATACACAAGGAGAGATGTACATATAATTCCTCGTATTTTTCCATTTCATTTCAGCTTACACTTAGAAAAAATATTTATAACAGTTTTTTAAAAGCAGTTCACTAAATAATGCAATCAATCACTTCCACGGTGTCTAAACAGTCTGGAAGAAAGAGTTTGTGCAACTTAGTGCTATCTGTATAATCCCTGTGATGTCAGTGGCAGCTTAGCTGTAGCCCAGAGAATAAAGGTACTGATTGAGCAGTGCTGGCTGCCAGCCTCGGGACCATGGAGCCCGTGAGCCTCTGCAGACAGGCGCGTGTGAGGCGCTCACAGAGGCATTCCTGGCAGCCAGCTCCGCAGTTTGGGCAGCAGGGAGCACAGAGACATCTGAGGCTCACAAAGGTTTGGGGAGACAGAGGGTGTTTGCCCCCACAACACGTCCAGGATGCCGTGTGATTACCTCTGCCCTTGGAGAGAAGTGCCTGGGACCTTCAGTACTTAGAGAAGTTCAAGTTCTGAATAATCTCTCAAAGCACATCGTCCCTTGTGTCAGAGGCAGCGCTGATTTCAGTCACTTCGAGGGAAGAGTGCCATCTGCTGAATCACAGCTATCAGTTCTGTAGATCCTTTTCTTTTCGGTTGGAGATTTCATGACCAAGTCCTGTGCCACAAACTCAGGCAGCATGTGTAATTTTGTGCCTAGGAGTAGTTCTGTTCTCCCAGAAACTACATGTTTGTGTAAGTCTTAAAAATGGTGTTACATGTTACAGAATAAACACAGGGTACATCTGCTTTTTAATACTCAGAGAGGTACTGCTCCCCACATCTGAAGAGGTTAAAGCCATATTTCTCTTCCTAGAAACATTTTCTGACAGATACACATATATGTGTGTGTCTCACATGAATGTCTGTATGTCTCAGTATCAAGGACAATACGGGTGCTTTAATAGCACACATTTTGTAAGAACATCTGCAGAATTAAAGATGATGTCAATTACTTACAAGACATTCTGATGAAATTCTGTAGGCTCACAATTTGAAGAGATTCACTCAGCCGTGCAGCTGTTATATATTATTACAATCTAAATGAATTTTAAGAAAGATAATTAGAGCAGTATACATTCACTCCTAGCAATTTTTCTGAAGTAAGAAAGTACTGACAGCTAAACATTATGTTATGAAGTATCTGAGACAGTACAAATTGAACAAGCCTTTGAAGCTCTACTGTACTTTCACTATAGGTACCTAAAGTAGAATGACTCTGTTCTTCTCAAAGGATAAAAATTTCTTTATAGTGATTAAAACAGTCTTAGAGGCTCATTAAAGATGGTGTAACTGTGGCACAAAAGCTTTAAACTGTTTTACGTAGGCTCATCTCATGATGACATGGTAAGGTCATTCAAGTTTCAGAGCTTTAATCCACTCCTGTATTGTAGAATTTCTCTGCATGTGAATTTGAAATTAGCTGCCAGCATACACAAGACTTTAACATAAAATTTTAGTGGCCCTTTTTTAAAAATTACCAAAGCAAAAGTGTGTGTGAATCTAGAAACCTACTATTGCACTAATGAACAGGAAACAGATTCATCTTGAGTAGAGAAAACTCTCTGGGAATTAGGAAAATGCTTTATTTACCTTCTATACAACTTGTATATATTTGTTGCCAGTTATGAAGTAAATGGATTAATTTATGTTGCTAGATAATACATATGCCATAGAAATGCATTAGAATATGTTTTATAAATAGAGAGATTAGAGGGAATATTATATATCCCATATAAACAGAGGGATACATAAGAATGACGCTTTACAAGTAAATAAATACAGGTACACATAAAATATATGTGTGTGTGTCTAAATTCCCTTTACTTGTAGATGTGTAGATTTGATTTTTTAAGAGATGCAATCAATTAAAATGTGTAATTTGGTACAATGTGAGTCTGACAAGTATTGATACCACAGAGAGAATTTTAAAAAAGGCCTTCAAAATGTTATTGGTGGTTATGGTGGTGCGTTTTCTTCCAGTAAACTATTTAGTCTAGGCTTAAAAAAAAAAGAAATCTGACCATATAGGAACTGGAACAGGTTATCTAAAGATAGTATGAAATCCCAGTCATTAAAAATGGATAGTAATGGGATTAAAAAATACCTGCTAGTGAGGGTCTACTTGTATTTGTCCCTCTCTGAGAACGGAGAGGTGAAATAAACGAACTCTTGAGGCTCATTTTCAGCCCTGCATGTGACTCCTGTTCATTGAATTAATTATAAAAGAACAACTCCAAATCTAATTTACTGAAATCTCAAACTTCTCACTAAGATTCAAGGATCATCTCAGGCCTCTTAACCATTTTTGTGGTGTGGTTTTAACTCTGGAGGTGCTAATGCATTTTTCTTTCATGAAATGCAGAATGATGCATGAGGTCACAACAGGAAGAGAAATGGTTGGCTAGGTACAGCTTGAAGAAATCTGCTCATATTCAAAAGTATTTTGTTACTGATTCCACAGTTATGATTGCTTTCTAAATGTGTTTGAAGTAGGACAATAATACTTTTTTCTCTGTGAAAATTAATGTCTGATTGGTGTTAAAACACTAGATTGTTTTTCTGACTTTTAGGTGTTCCATTGTTTCATCAAGTCTCGTAAGTTGTAGAAGAAAATCTTTCCAGTTTGGTTGCTGCCGACACAGATACACTGTGTTCATATAACCAGGAGCTTCCTTTCCCAATGTGAACCAGTTTTGCTTTGCTTTATTGGAAATTTGTCGTTACAGACCTCGTACACGTAAAAATCGACTCAAACAGATTCAGTGCCATGCATAAGGCATTTATGTTGTTGGACTTTTGGTCAGTTTGCCCTGAGGGATGCAAAATGGGGCAAACTCAGTGACAAACCTTGTGGTTTGACTGATGGAGGCTGCAAGCACCCAAACCTGTTTGGCTGATAACAGTGTGGGGTGCGTATAAATCCTGTGACAGGAAGGACATCAAGGGTCTTTATTCTATAGAGTTTTATTATCCCACTGCAGACTTGCTTGCAACGAGGTTAATCTATTCAATACACTGCTTGGAAATGAGATCTCTTCTGTCTCATTCAATCCTCGTAACTTAATGAATCAAATCCAGGAATACCTGGAGCTTTGCTGTGAGGTGGTAGCGCTACTTCTTCCAAGTTCACCCTCCCTTTTCTGAAACCTGCAGAGTTCTTCCCCCTCTTCCCCCACCATCTCTCGTGGTGACATGCCCATGCGGAGTTGCTCCTGTAGTATTTGTCCGAGCACCCAACCGCCGGAGCGAGGATCTGAGGATGCTTCTCCTAGAGATTGGTCCAAGCCTGGAGCACGGCCCGGCCACAGGCGTCGGGAATCACCCGGCGAAGCGCTGTCTCCTGGCTCCGCCGGGAATGCCGGTGGAGACCCGCGCGGGGTTTTGTGCGTTCGCTTGTTTTCAGCGAGGGTGGGCGGGGGGAATCGGAACTCCTTCTGCGCCCGAGGCTGCCCCCATCCCCTCCCGTGCTCGTGGCGGTGCCGTGCCCGGGGCACGGTCGGCTCCGGGAGCCGCCCCGCGCGTTACCTTCGCCGGGGGAAGGGGCGGGAG
>VZRX01006206.1:124251-134434 GCA_013398075.1 Notiomystis cincta
GCTCACTTTTACCTCTTTGGATTCATATGTGTCACCTCAGGTAACCACCTCTCACCGGCGGGTCAGATGCGCGGCCGCGGCGGTGGCAGCGCTCCCGCAGCCGCTCTCCTCCTCCCCCCCTTCCCTCCCCCGGTTTGGCCCCTCCGCGCCTCCCGGCCCCCTCCTTTGCTCGGAAGCGAAGCTCGGCTTCCACCCTGCGGGAGCCGGGACCGCGTTTGTCCCGGGAGCTGCCGCCGGCCGTGGGGGCTGCCCGCGGCCGGGTGTGGGGGGATGCGCGGCGCCGGGTCCTGTCCTGGTCCCAGGGCTCCCGTCGCTGGCAGCTCCCGCGGGTGGACTGATGTAAGCACGGCCGGTGCTGAGCGCCGGCGGCGAGGGCCCGGCGGGCAGGGACCCCTTCCTCCCGCGGGAGGTGGCTGCGCCTGCCCGCGGGTACCGCGCACCCTCCGCCGGGCGGTCCCCGGAGCATCCCCCTCCCCTCGCAGCCCCTGGGCCCGGTTAACCCCGCTCAGCCGGCACCGGAGGGGGAGACCACGGCGGTGAGGGGGGGAAGGGAGGGCTTAGGAATGGGTTTTTCTTCACCTTGGCGATTAAAGTTTACCCACGTGTATGAAGTGATGCGCCAGCGTGCTAAGCGGGAGTGGGGGAGATGGCCGAGGAGATAGGGGGGATTAATGGTCATTAGGCACAGTTTGCGCGGGGTTTAGCGTGTTGGGGCATCTTATCGTGCCAGTAGGTTGCAGATAGGGCGGCACTAAGAGGGCATTGTGGAGGGCAGGCTTGGCTCTGCGGGACGCGGAGCGGGGGCGCCTCTGCCGGGACCCGCGGGGCGCGCATGTGGCCGCGTTGGGCGGGGGGCTCGGGAGGTTTTCGGGTTTGCCCCTGCAGAAGGACCCTGTTTCTCGCAGGGGGACGGGTTTATCTCCCTGCAGTATTGCTTCTCATTCTTAGGAACGCCTTTTGTCACACGCTAGAGTGAGCGCAGTAATCCTTGTGCCATAGTGAAGGTTGGTTTGGGCGCTAACTTTTCTACCTTAAAAGATTTTTATAAGTTTGAGAGGACCCCTTTGAGTCATTAAAGTTATGGTAGCATGAGACATCTGGTCAGTGAATGAATGAATGAAGTTTTTGAAAGACTTTTAAGTACACTGCCTGAAGCTTTAAGTATTAATTATGTCACCAAATGTAGGAACTTATGCCTGTTTCTAGATTATATCATAAATTTAACTATTAAAATTTTGCTCTTAGGTATTAGTTTGCTCCTTGTGGCTTTGGATATGGAAAACTTTGCATCCCTGAATAGTTCTCACCCTGGTCATTTTTGACCATGTTAGTCATGCCATCTTTAATTTGATTTTTCTCTATATTACCTCCTTCATGTGATGGAAGAAACAAATGGAATGGGGAAGAGCCTTTGCACCCATTTGCTCTTTCTGAATCTTTCATGGCAGTCATTGCCACCTTCGAAAAGTTGGCTGCATAGATGGTGTACTCTGTAACTCAGTTCTATATTGGGGTGTTTCAAACTCCAAGTCAAGAAATATAATTTTTTTTGGAATCCTCTCATCTATTTATTATATAAATGCTCAACAAAGTAGCATACAAGGTTTTTATCCAAATTTTTTGTCTATCCCCCCAGGATGGGCATGCTCTCTCTCTCTAATAATGTTGATTCCAGCTGAGTTGAAGAAAAAGAAAAAAGTAATAAATTTTTATAGAGGTTTTTAATTTTGTCATATAAGCAAACTCAGTAACAAAGATAAGAGACAAGCACCAGATAATAACTCTGTTCCAACACATTCACCAGAGGAATTTCTTTTCCCCCTCAACTAGAGTGTGGTCAAATAGTTAGTCTTGTGTCTGGAACAATGGAGATGCCAGAAACCTTTGGCAGGATGAAGTTTGAGGGCAGATGGCTGCAGTGCAGAAGGAAGGACAGAAGCCATCAGCAGCAGTTTCCACACTGAAATCTTTTGAGTTCTACTGACAGCTGATCTTGCAAGTTGATTGATCCTTTCCTCCCTCTTCCACTGAAGGTTCTCACTTCCCTCACTGACACCCACTACTGAATCAATGGTTTGTGTGGCCGCACTCTAAATGGGATGTTAGAAACTTATGCTGAGAGGTGGGAAATAACTGGGGGATGGGAAAGAGAAAAAAAATTTAATAATAGAAAAGTGGGTTAGTGTTTGTTAAAACAGTAATTGGTAAACCACTTAGAATTTAAAACCCCTAATTTTTACCCTGGTGTTGTCTCTGTGGAATCCTGTGAAGTACCTTCTTTCATGTAAGCCTGTGGTTAATAAATGTTGAATAAATTTAAATTTGAATAGTGCTGAAAATTGGAATATAGCAGCTTTCCTCCTTTATTCTCCCAGTGTAATTTCAATGCTTCTTTGCATAAAGAATAAGAATTGCTTTAAGGGATACTTCTCTGGTATGCTTGTTTTCTTGAGTATTTACCTGCATTCTGCCCTTTTTCCTTCATTCTGAGGCAGACTTTGCTTCAGAATCCATGGATTTTTCGTCTCTCTACTCCCCAGGAAGCAGCAGCATCAAATGAATATGTTTGGAAAAGAAAGGCTTTCACTTATCTGAAGGGCAACATGCAGAACATTTTTGCTAGGAACGAGTGTCAAGGTTCTGTTTTTCCACATGGGTGTTCACTGCTCTAGCAATTCTCAAGGCTAAATGTGTTACTGTGTGATTTTTCTTTTCCCTTCCAATGGAAATCTTTATATTTTGACGAGTTATTTCATTGCATTGCTGATTCCCATCTGCTCGACACCCACCCTTTCCCCCTTTCCTGTCCATGTTATCCCTTACTAATTACTGTGCTTCAGATGGGATTGGTGCATTTGCTCCAGAGGTTTTCTGTGCTGTGTGGAACAGGCAGCGCTGACACAGCGAGGCAGGCGTGTTTTTCAGTGATAGTTCTAGCCAGTGGAGGGCAAAATTGTCTCTTGTATTCCTTCATGGGAGAGTTATCTTCTGATGGTTAATAGTTTAAGGGTGTCCATGGAGTGTCCCCAAAGTCCTTTCCAGCTGGCTAACCTACCTATTGGAGTAAATAAATCAGCCATTTCCTTGATACATTTTGTTTGTTTGTCTCAGAAGTTTGTACTTAAAAGCTCCCTCATGAAGTGCTAGAACATTTCTGGAAATGTTTCTACTCCTTTTACATAGTCTCTGTCTAATAGTAATAAGTCATGAGAGATTTAAAAAATATACACAGTAATTCAAAGGATTATGAAAGTATTAAGTACCTAATCTGTAACAGGAAGTAAGTTACTCAAGAAAACTTGAAAGCAGTGTGTTTTTCACCTGTCCCTAATGCATTGTGTCCTGTTCTAAGTAATTTTTCTGTAAGAATATTTGAGGAAGATTGAGCTAGCTGCTTCGAGCTGAAGAAGCTGGCCACACTTCTATTGTGTTTGAAGACTTCAAGCTAGCAAAGAAATAACCACAAGCTATAAAACTGATAATTCCTACTTGTGATTAAATATTCTCCAGGTATGCAGGTGTTTTATTCAAAGCCACTTATCCTTATGAGTACTAAAACCACTTATCCTTATGAGTACTGATAGTATCTATGGAGAGCAAATTTCTTTTTTTTTTTTTTATTTCCATAAGTGTGGATTTTGTTATCTTCCAGCTAGAAAGAGACACTTTTTTCCCCTATTGCCTGGCAATTAAGTTAGTTTTAAACAGAAGAGCACTCAAACTGATTTTTGCTCACTGCAGTCAGTGTAGGTTGTCAGATTTTTTTTTTGGTTGAAGTTGCACAGTAGCTTCAGTAGCAGGGATCATCTGTGATGTTCAAGATACTGAATTTTGGGGGAATGATGTGTACTGTCCATAAGATTTTATTAGAAAACATGAATTTATCTGAAGAATTCTCCTGAATCTACATGATAAAGGTTTTGATTGGATTTACATAAAAGGATGGGCCATTGCAAATTTTATCAGAAACTAGTGACACTTAGGTAGAAGTGTTATCACACTGTAATATTAGACATTAACTACCTTTGCCAAGCACTGCTTTAACATAAAATGCTGTGGAGGTGATGGCCAAAGAGATTATGTAAGGAATCAAACCCAATTTAGTTTTCATTAGAAAGTAGAAAGAGAAAATATTTAGAAATTTGAGACAGAAAAATCTACAGTTGTACTTAAAAATCTGAGAACCTGTTTCCTCATTCTCAAATAACATTGGTTTTGGTTGGCACTTAATTTTCCTAAATAACTGGAAGAGTTTTGTTTCACAATCCCAAACAACTGTAATATTATGTCTCATTATGGGATAGCTTTCTCTAATGAATATAATAATAATTTGCTGGATCTAGCAGGTCTGGTCACTTGCTGCAATTTTGAGTGTGTTATTTCTGTTGTGAAATGTACTCTGTGGATAACGGTCGCTCCGCTTGGTGTCCTGGCAGCTGGCTTAGGTTCTTCTTCAGAAATCTGCCTTTCACAGTGAAGGTTCCCATAGTCACTGCTTAAGTTACTGTTGTGAATTTGTTGTGGGTTTTATGTAATTTAATAGTTAGGAATGAATCAGTTTGTTGTTGATAGTTGTTAATGTTTTGAGCTTATTTTGTGACCAGGAAGTCAGTGGGAGCCTTGCTCTTTCCAAGCAAACGAAAGGGCACATAAGAATTTCATATGCTGAGGTCCTGACACATTTTATTTGTGTGCTCTGTTATATAATCTCATTTAGTGGTGATAACCTTCCTTAGCTTTTCACCTGAGTGCCCCTCCATAAAGTTGTAAGTAAATAGTGAAGTAACTGAAGTAGCAACAGAGGTGTATTTTAAGTCCAATAAATTGTGTAAACAGGGGAAATAAGGAATATTTTTCTGTCAGTGATGAGAAGCTTGACCAAAAGTTGAGAGGAGAGCAACAAATAAGTGTTCTTAAATATCTCAAAAGCTAGAGATGCTTTTAGGGGCAGATAATTTGCTAGTTTATACATTCTTTAGGAGAAGGATTTGCATATGTATGTACACATATATTTATACACATACATACATACACATCTGTCATACACTGATGTCTCTTTCCTTACTGTGTTATGTTGTGGGTTGAAGGACATTTTGTGTGAAGAAAGAAAATGTCTTATGAGCACAAATATTTTGTAGTGCTGGCATAGATGCAGCCGGCTTTGTTGGGCTCACACAGCTGAGACTTGGTACTAAAGAAAATTTCAACAGGGGAAAAAGCAAAACACCTGGGAAGCTAATAATGACTTCAGTTTTCAGTCAGGTGTGCAGAGTAGTGTTACTATGTTGTTCATCTTGAGTTCTGGTTTTTAAAGAGCTAAATCTTACTGTATCCTGATTATTAATGTAAGACAGTACTGTGAGTTACCTTACCCTGAAGGTGATGGCAAGCTTTATTGAAGTAAGTAAGAAGAAGGTGAATTTAATGCTGGATGTCAGAATTTCTTTGTTGGTTGACTATTCATTAGGAAAAAATCATGCATGTGCCCAGATTTATCCACAAAAACAATAAAATATGGTTCTGGAACATTATGAGGGTAGGCCTTTCAGACCAGGAATGTGTATGATGTAATTGGCATTAAAACAACAGCACACAGGGAGAGATGTTTGTTTATGTGGGACTGTCCATTTCAGGTGTAAATAGCAGGGGAAATGTCCTACACTTCAATAAAACAAAGAATAGAGACTTAGGGAAAATATATTGTATTTCTTGTCACATTTTTTGGAAACAAAATGAGGAAAGTATTTTTTTTTTTGGTGAGAAAGTGAAGGAATACATGAACAACCAACAAAGTTAATTACTGTCAAATTCTGAGAGCTATTCTCAGGCTTGTAGGTATTTTCCATGCCTCTCTTGTTCTGAAGCTTAGGAAAATTTGTGACTAAGACTCATGTGTGTATGTGTATGACTGATTAAAACAAAATAGATAAATTGACAGTAATGAGATTTGTGAGTGGCGTCAGGCCAGTCTTTTTAATTAGAGCCTGCTTGCCATCTGAGCAACTGCAGCCAAGGGGAAGGTGCAGAGTGCTCTGCTCACACCCCTGAGCAGCCAAGTCATTTCACCTTTGCTGAGGACAGAATGCTTTATGGAATGGTGTAACCTTAAGGTGGCCTTGCCAAGAGGAGGCAAGCTATGCTGAGAAGGTGAATAGCCTTTTGCCTTTTATTTTAGTGGGAAGTAATGTTAATTGTGTTTTCTGGAAGCAGAAAAATGGAAAATTAGAGCGGAGAATCTAGTGTTAATAGGCAGAGAATGCACTTGTGGATTTATATAAAAGATCAGTATGTTTTAGGTTTATAAAGCAATTGTGTGTTCTTTTGAAAACTGCATTTCAGGTCTTCAAGCTTACTCATAGTTTCTTTCAGCACCACTGCCCAAAGAACTTGAGCACTTTTCCATCTGGATTTTAGTGAAAAGATGTGCTGTTGGAGGAGTTGAGGTCCTTATGATGCAACTTGGGCATGCACTTCACCTTCAAATGTAAATGTTCAGTGCATGGATTTTGGTAATGGCAGTAGCATGGATGTCGTCTCCTACCTCATTTTTAACACATTTGGGTTTTATCTTAAGGGATTTTATATATATATATATTTCTATGCAGCCAATACATAAAACCATTTTTATTTTATAAAGGCATCTTAGGTATTCATCTTCTCATTCAGAAGGCTGACATGTATAGAATGCTTGTATTAGCATCTCTGCTTTAACAGAATAGTAAAGGTGTTGCTGAAGATTTCTTCCTTACTTAGCATTCAGAGACATTCCATAATATCTAAACATATCTAAACAACAGGAGAGAATGGGTTTGCTCACTGGTGGTAAATTCCACAGGATACTCCTATTTAAGTCTTGTTTCCTGCCACCAGACTCTACATCTCTAGAGGGGCATAGAACTTTTTATACTATATTAAATGTTTATATTTATTTACATTTAAGTAAATAACTGTAAATTAAATAATTAGAATATTTAATTTTAGTACAACTTACTATAAATTCAGCTAAGACCAAAATGGGTAGTTGAATACATTATTATTGAAGTGGTATGAATATTTTTAATCTGAAAACAAATATGTTTTCTGGACTGCTGCAGTCTTGAAATACATATACTTTCCTTGAAGAAATTAATAGTCAGATATGCAAAATTATTCAAGCTGCCCTTTTCTGTTGGGAAGTATTTACTCAATATGGTGTTGCATTACCTTAACTCTAATGCTAATATTGTGAATGATTAAAAATAATATGAACACTCCTGACTGTAGATTAAAGATCTGTAAATCTGACAAGCTGAGCTCTGGATTTAAAATCTTAAACTTGATATTTTATTTTCTTCACCTTGCATAGTGAATTAGCAGCGGAATAAGCTCGGTTTTGGAACAGCGTATGTCTTCAGATGTGCAGGGTATGGCAAGGACCAGTGTCTAACCAGTGCAGGCTGGAGCCATCCATGGCAGCCATCTGAGAGAACTGTACAGTCTGTGTGCTTTTCATCTTGCTCAATTTTGTAGTCTTTGTCTCCTGCTCCCTTGACTGTCTTCCGTGTAAATCAGAATTGTGATTTCTTTAGTACTGTTAAACTGTTTCATGCTAGTATTGCATTAAAACTTGCTTGGCTGGCATTTTTGTGCCTTCTGAAATTTGCATATCCTTAGGCAAGGTATTTATTTTAGATTCTGGGTTAGTTATATTGCCTCTTATCTAATTGCTTAAATGCCTTTATGTTGAAGATTAGATATGTAGGGCACTTCATGGTTATAAATTCAAGTATAGAAGACTTTAGTTTTAC
Source organism: Notiomystis cincta (assembly GCA_013398075.1). Lineage (NCBI taxonomy): Eukaryota > Metazoa > Chordata > Aves > Passeriformes > Notiomystidae > Notiomystis > Notiomystis cincta. The sequence goes on from VZRX01006206.1 coordinate 132,039, forward strand.
TATTTGCTTCTACAGTGCCCATATTAGACATTAAACAGTTTTTATCTTAGAAACTAGGTTTTAATGCATGGCCAAGGATTTCATGTGAGCCTAAAGATGTGCATTGGCTCACCTTTATTTCGTGTTGGAGGTAGCTGAAGGGAGAGAGAAATGCTGTTTGATAGTGACCAGATGGACATGCTCCAAAGAGTGGCTTGGTTTTCAGCAGACACTAGACCTCAGGTTTTTGGAATTCAGGGCCTTGTGGGTTGTTGGGAACCTACAAGCTAAATTTGGAGCCACTTAAAATCAGTAGTGCCTGTTGAAAATCTTGATTCTAGTGTTTAAATTAAATTGCTTAAAGTGTTTGACTTTATCTTCAGTTGCAAATGTTTGTGGATCGTTGTGGGTGCTTAGCCTGTCTGAAAATTGAGATTGTAGTGAACATTAAGAGCCAATTAACTGAAAAAAGCCATATAACTTTAAATTTGCATGGGCCTCTCTAGCTCTGTGAAGGGTGAGAAGCCAGTCAAAAATGTGTTTGAATATGTATTTCTTTTAGAAACTTCTCAGCTTGCCACTTTTGTAGTGCATTTTACTAACATTGGTCAAAAGCAGACTTTTCAACCCACACATCTCCTGTTGGCCAAATAAACCCAAGATGAGGATAGCAGCCCCCAAATCCACAGTTGTGCCTCTATTTATGTGTTGAAAGCATAATACAAGGTCCTAAACTACTATTTTTGGATCAAGTGCTGAGCAGTGTCACTAAGCCTTTTCTTTTATCCAAACCTCTTGGCACCTGGTATTAAATTTGGCAGCTGGTGTAGCTTTATGCTAGGAGACCTCTTGGATTCTAGGCAGGTTCAGAAGTGGGATTTGCAAATTCTGAATGCTTCTCCCTTCACCTCCCACTCTCAAAACAACTCTTGTCAGTGCAACTTTCTGGGTTTGGAATATACTAAGGCCCTGGGTACTGCAGCTGACAGATACTTCAGAATCGAAGTGTTTAATGGTAGGAGGTGATAAAGAGGAAAAAAATTAAAAGTAGTGTGAGGAAACAAGAAAAGGAAACAAGATGAGTAGGGATAGTAGCAAACTGTTTTACTTTTTACTTCCCAAAGCAGGAGCTGGCACAGGAGAGGGCAGAGTTTGGGACTATGATGCTGTAGCAGCAGAATGTAGGAGAGAGTATGTTTGTGATGAACAGGTTGAACAGAAAGGTCTGATGTAGCTGTGGAATGAAACTTGTGCTGTGCTAGGCATAAAAGTGATTGGCAGGAGGCCCCATGCATGGAGTAAAATCCTGTCTTCACCAGTGTGGAAAATTATGGTTTCAACTGCAAAGGGAGGTGAAGCTTGGAAGGAATTAGCATATCTCTAGCACCGAGTGGCATCTGGAACTGAATGGCTGGGTTAAATCATTCAGTAGTGATTAATGAGACTCATTGCTCAGGTTATATAGCCTTTAAAAATTAAAAGGAGAAATTTAAAAGTAGATGCAAAGCAGAAAGAAGGAACCATTGCTCTATTTACCTCTTTAATATGCAGCAGAATGAAGTCTTCCCTACCCTTTGATACAAGGAGAGATTTGTTAAGTTAAGCTTAGAAACTAAGAGATGAACTTCTGAGTAATTGTCTTGAGAAGCAGTTTGTGACTTCTCAAACACTTATGTAGCAGTGCAGGCCTTGAAATGGGAATGAGTGTGCTGGATGGGATTTTGCTGCTGGTGAGTACATTTGATTTAGAGAAAACTTCAGAAAATAGTGATTTCTGTTTTCTCTCCCACTCATGAATGTTAATCTGTGTTACCTGTAGGGAAAGCAAATATTGAAACATATAAAGTGAAACAAGCTTAGAGACTAGCGAGCACTTCAACTTTCCTTGAGTGTGATTCTGGCAGTTGCTGAGCTGAATGGTGATGTAGCTTGGTGTCATACCAGGAATAAATGTTCAAAATGTTCAAAGGCTGTTACTCTGTAGGAGGATTACAGTACTGATATGAGCACACTTATGTTTACTTTCAAGTTTTTAGTGGAGCAAATACAGAAAACAGTGAAGTGTGTGTTTGAGTGTTAGGTGATTTTTTTTCAGGATTGTGAAAAGAAACAAATAGTGGCATCATTAATGGTGCTGTTGCTTAAAACAGTTGACCCTTCCACAGCAAGTTCATATAGGTAGAAGATAAAAGGGAGCTAGAAGAAGGTGTTATCCCTCTGGAGCTAAAAGAGGATTCCACTTTAATTTCTGCCTGCTAGGGGATGAAGATCCCTAAAATGCACTGCTGAAAAACCTTAGGTCACAAGAGTTTTGGCTTCTGGATTGCTGGGGTATTTTATTTCTTTAGTAGCTGTCTTGCTTTTATTTGGGGAGGAGATAGGGGTGTATTCAGCAGAAAATAAGGAAGAAAGATTTT
>VZRX01006206.1:134602-145194 GCA_013398075.1 Notiomystis cincta
AAAGAAAAAAAAGAAAAAAAAATTTTTTTTTTTTTTTTTTTTAATGCAAAAGATTTGCATTTTTCTCATTCATATTCTAACGTGATTCCCATGACCATAACGTAGAAGGAGACTTTTTAATCCTTATCCACTCTCCAGTGCTTCATATTGGATGGGATTTTTTTGTGTGTTCCCTCTGCATTTGCTGGGACAGCCAAGATGGGGCAATTAACCTGGTGCTTTAATGTTGTGACCAGAAGGAGTGAATGTTATTTTCAGAGGTAACTTTTTTAGTTGTTTGGTTTTTTCCTTTGTTTGTTTGGTTTTTTGTTTGGTTTGTGGAGTTTTTGTTTGGGTTTTTTGTTTGTTTGTTTGTGTTAGTTTGTTTGATTTTTTTCCCACTTCTCTGACTAGAATGTTTATTGGTAGAGTGTGAATGTTTGATTATTGAATAATAACTATGAAGTTTTTTACAGGGAAGTGACTGTTTAAATGTCTATGAAGTCGATTATTATTCCAAAAAGATTGGATTGAAGTCTGCATTAAGATTATTGTGTCTTTAGGATTGATAGTTATGACTTTGACAGAAATTTACATTTTATTTTACATCAGTTTCCAGAAAGACACTTAGAGTTTGTTTGTCTGTTACCTAATTAAGGGAAGGAAAGCAGCAACCTCTCAGCTAGAAATTCAGAGTGACCTACTCTAGTAATAATTATAATTAAACAGAGTTAGTAATTTCACTTGGCCATTTCATCACAATTCCTGTAGGCATGCCGCTGATCATTTCGAATCTCATAAAATGAAATTTTTACTCACCTTACTAAGGTCAAGTAAAAAGCCACATCAAGTTAATGAGTCCCTTTCTTTGCAGTGAACTGAACGTGGCATTTGTTTTTGTTCTGGCAGTCATGAAATCACAGGGTGTTGGCGACAAGTCCATTATTGGCTCTGTGCAGTGTTTCTGAGGGCTTTTGCTCCACCCAGTGCTTTATGTGTGCAGACTTTATCGTACTCGTTAAAACTTGTTTCAAATTGAGGATTCCTGCTTTTTTTAAAGCAGTAATAACGAGAAAATAAAAATAGCTCCCTCTCCTTTATTAGCATAAATGAAAGAGAAGCAGCAACTCATTCCTTTTGTGGCCTGAGGAAAGAAAACAAAATCTGGATGAGTTCTCAGCCCCTTAAAGGAGGTTTAACTATTGATGTCAGTTTTTATCTTACTTTGCAGAAGGCTCAAGTTGTGTGTCACTTACTCTACATGATGTTTCATAAAAACCTTAACAGTGGGGAAAAAAGAGATGATGACTAATTGTTCTTCTCAACTTCAAAAATTAGAAGTATTTAAAGGCTTATAAAATTCTGTGATTTAGGTTCCCTTTTTTCATTGATTGTAAGATTGAATTTCTTCTGTGTTGTTGGTGCTGTTGGTGTCTTTTATGTGGTAGTCAGTCTTTCCCCTGCTCCCAGAACAGCCAAATGGGTTTTGTTTCAGTTTCTCATTTTTGTCTTTATTAGATTCTTTTTTTTTTTGTATGTTTGTGTTTAATAGCTTTTCCAAAACATTTCTGCTTTGAAATTTTCCTGTGCTGTACAATATACTTTTTTTGGTAGCATTTAGAGAAGTATAATAGGTAAATCCAAAGGTTTGTTTTCCACAGTTGTGATTTTTTTTTTTTAGATAGCAAAAATACTCAACTGTCCTGTTGCTCAGTTTAGAAAACTCATACAATCTGGTTCCTTCTAGGCAGTATTTGGAGGGAGCCATAATATATTCCACATTTATAAGGACAAGAAGATTATCAGTTTTTAGAACATGTTATTTTCAAATCTCTACTAATTTTTTTTTTTTTAAATTTCCCCACCAAGTTTTAAATTACACAAAAAATAAAACCAGACCTTCCCCTGTGACTTGTCTTTTTTCCTAGAAGTCCCAGGTGTCTGAGCAATAGCATGTGCTGGGAAGCAAGAATTTCATCTGGGGATACTTGAAATGCACTTATTTACAGCTTCCATGAGCTACAAGTTATATGTTTCTTTTTGTTTTGCTTTTCAGCTGGTCACTGCTGGGTAGAGTTTTGTTATTTTGCTACTGATTTAAGACACAGATATGTTCATAGTTTTCTTCAGGCTTTTAAGGGCTCAAATTTAAGTGGTAGATCATTATTCTACGCATCAAAAGTGAAGGGTGATTAACTCTGGGTGCATGCAGTGTAATTTTAGAGGCTACAAATGTTGTTACAAATCAGGTTAAGGTTTAAAGGTGAAAGTTTGGCTGAATGAGTTTTACAGCTTTAAGTTAATGTATGCAAACAAAGAAACTCTTGTTTTCTACCCATTTGTGTCTAATGAGCAAATAGCTTGTGGTGTGGAAAAGAAAAGGGGAATATTGTGCAGTTTGCCATAAAGTTAAAACTATGTACTTTTTACTTCAATGTAGAAGTTCTATTAAATAGACTGAATCTAATAACTTTTTTAGGCTCTTCATCATCTAAAGTGAAAGGATAATGGCTTTAAACTAAGTGATAATGATAAACTAAATGATAATGGCTTTAAATTATTATAGCTTAACTTTTAGCATTAATATATTTTTGTAGATTTACTCATAATGCCGTTAAATAATTCGAAGAACCTGTTGAAATAACGCATAAAACTCTCGTAGTGTGTTTAAGCTTTTCTTCTAGGTAGTTGTAAAGCAGCATTGATAACTTGGATTTTCACTCATTTGTCTGACTTAGGCCTATTCCTGAAACTGTAAATTCCACAGCATATGGGAAGAGAATGACCATTTTTTCAAATGACAGGGAAGTTATTTTGGGAAAAATTTTTAAAGGTATCAGCCTGATTTATGATGTTAAAATTGGAAGTAATGAGACAGGTAGGGTCTGTCCCTGTCCTCTGTCCATGTATTGCTCTCCCTTACCCTTAAAGATTTCTTAAATAGCCTAGCAATTGGGAAGCTCTCTTGAACATCTGCGATCAATTCTATTTACATTGGCTAAAAGTTAAATAGTGTGGATTTTTATAGGACTATATAGTAGCATAAGAAGCTGTTCAGTTCAGCTGCATCTGAAGTGATCTAATCTGATAGCCATTCTGAATGCAAAAGCCAGGGTGTATAAATGGAATGAAACAAAAGGGAAGTGATTAAGGGGAATAAAAATAAACATCTTTTAGTCTCGGTAAATGATACCTTTAAAGCACAGCAGCCTTGTTGAACATAATTAAAGTTGTAAGAACTGGGGTAGGGTGAGTGGGCTCTATTCTCTGAGGTCATGGTGGAAATACAGAGGTCAGGGTTTTGCACTTAGTCTTATGTAAACAAAGTCATGCCTTGGTAAGTATAAGAATTGATTTAACTAGGTTAAGATAATTTGAAAAAAAAAAAAAACAACAACAGCAACAAAACTCCTCAAACAATCAAAAAACCCCCAAACTCCACAAAACCAGAAAAAGCAAACAAACCAAAAACCCCAGAACAAAACAAATCCAGAACAAAGGTGTACTCATTTGATATGAAAAGTTGAATGCAGCCTCTATGTTGTCACCAGTTGATGGGGAAAGGTGAAAAGTGTGAAGTACAGGCTTCCATTGGTGATGCCTGTTGCTGCTGAGTGGTGATGTTTGGCTTTGTGCAGTAACATCTCTGTAGCTTTCCCTGAGCCTATTCCTTAAAATCTGCAGGTAGACAATTGTTTGGTTTTGCCTCTGGTTCAAGTTGAAACTTCTTCATAGAATTTTGTACTTCTAGTTACATCCACTGAATATTATTTTTATTTGCTGGGGAGTGTTTATATTTATTGTGCTCATGAATTGTAGAACCATAGAAGAGTTTGAGTTTGAAGGGACCTCCTAAAGATCACTCATCCCAACTGCCCCTGCAATGAACAGGGACATCTTCAACTTAATCAGATTGCTCAGAGCTCTGTCTCACCTGACCTTGAATGTTGCTGTGTATTTCCTCAATCTTCATTTAGTTTCAGTGGTTGTGAGGTTTGATTGTTTTCTTCGTTAGTGGTTTGGATTGTGTATTCAGACTTATACTTATGCATGACAGAGAAGAAATTCAAGGGTGTAGGGTATCCTGACAGTTCTCCCTTCTGAGTGACAGGAATTTTGTTTCTCTTCCCCCTGTGTCATCTCTGACTCCTTGTGTTGAACCTCCTTTCATTATGGTACATGACCAGTCAGAGCAAACCAGCAGCTCCAGACAGAACATGTATCTGACTGGTTAAAGAAGGAGGGCTGGCAAAACCCATAAGACTTGAGTTGGAAATGGAGTTCTGGAACTTAGTCTGGCAAGCACAGGCACCACTCCCTCCCAGAAGTTTCCAGGGCAGTTGCTCAGGCTTTCAGAGGCTTTGTGCAGCCATCCCCCAGCTGTGAGCTGGCTGGGGCTGCCCACTTCGAAATGTCTGGTTGTATGAGCTGTCACTGAAGAGGGCTGCAGGCTCTTGTAGGAGAGGAAGATGGGTGTTCAATATAATGATTAAGTATGAGGAAGAAACACTCCACAGTACCTAGCTCCAGCTGGCTCTAGGCAGCTCTTCCTTGGTGTGAAAAGCTGCTTTAATGTAGGTCAGCTTTAGCTGTTGTAAATGAGTGTAGTTCTAGTGAAGTCAATGAGCCGCTGTTAATTGACTTCACTTGAGAATCTGCCCGAGTAGACGAGCAACTGGAAAACTCAAAGGGAAGTGCTTATCCTGCAAGAGAAGTTCAAACCAGTGAGGTGTTTTCTATTTGTTTTCTTCTCCTTCTCTTCTGAGGAAGAAGTTAACATTCCTACATCCCAACGGTGTTTAGTGAAATTGAATTTTACTCACCAAGAGAAAGTTTGTAAACTGTTGCTGTTTTGGAAATACAGGCATAATAGGTGTTACAGCTTCTCACTCCAGATCCTCTCTTTGCTAATAAAATCAGTGGGTATCACTTCACAGCACAAAGCTGTCAGTCAGCATTCAGCATGACTGACATAATTAGCAGCTTCTAGCTGGAGGAGGCTGAAGGCTGCTTTTGGTGGAGACTGCTAACACTTGCCTTGCCTTGCTCACAGGACAGAGCATCATGGATCCCAGGGGTTTTAATATGCCTAGTTATTATTAAATAAACACTGTGCTTTACCCCAAAAGCTTACTGGGCTGTGTTGTAGTTGGTGTTGACCTGATGCTCTTAAAGAGTAAAAGAACAGGGTATAGACAGGTTACACCTTTGGTGAGGCTCGTGAGGTTGTATGCTCTGTGCATTCAAAACTGCTTCATCAAAGGCAGGTTTGGGTCAGCCTGCTCCTTACAGCTGTAAATTTATGTCACAGAAATTGCAAGCCTGGTAACACTGACAATTTTCTATTGTTCAAAAAATAGTAACCTTTTGGATGAAATGAAAACTGCGGCCTTTTTGGCAAGCTAGATGATCAATCTGCTGACTGCAAAAGCCATGTCAGAGCAACTAAGCCTTTGGAGTTTCCTGATCGAGTGTCATCAAGTAGTGCTGTCTTGTAAATCTTTGAGAGGGGTCAGAGGCTTTTAGTGATGAGACTATGCATTCCTTAAAAATGTACAAATAAAGTGAAAAAAGCTTAATTCCATAGTGTGGAATACATGCCTATTGGAAGAGTGTACATTAAATAAGGAAAGAAAATGCCAACTGACTCAGTTTTGTTGTTCTTAACAATTCTAGCCAGGGATGCTAAGACTAAACTCTTCCAACTGATGAGATGATTTGGTTACCTGGTTTTAATGTTGTTCTAAGTGTTTTCAGGCCTGGAAAATTTTATTTTGGTAATTTTTCATTGCAGCTCTTCACTGCCCAGTACTTTGATTCTTCCAGTAAGCAGATATATTGAAGTTTCTTACATGAGGTGCTTTGCATACCAATTGCTATGTGTTTACACTAGGTGCAACTATGCAAAATGTTTACTCTTTAATGTGTATTTCCTATTTTTGGGATCAAATAGCTCCAGGAATACAGCAGCATTTTACTTTTTAAACATTCATTAACACATGATCAGGAGCTTTGCTACTTTTCCCCATCCACAGGCACTTCAAATTAAATGTTTAGCCTGAATTTTTTTCTAGATGATTCAAAATAGTATCAAGTATCATCATGTTGTAGGGGTTTTGCTTTTGTGTTTTGTTTGGGGTTTTTCTTTGTGAATTGCATCCTGGTTGACTATGTAAGACTAGTTGCCATTTGTATTTGGGACTTGTAAGAGAATCTTTGAATCATCAGACATTTAATCTTTGAGCTGTATGAATTCAGGGTTGTAAAGAAAATAGCCAAATGCAAAGAGAGGCGCCTCAATATTTATTTTTTCCAGCTCTGTAATGTGCTTTGTATATACAAGGAAGCAAGATTCTATGTGATTTTGTGTTTAGGGTAACCTAAGCATGGTCTTAAATTCTCAAGGGCTGCAATCAGAGCTAAGTCAGTTCTCTGTCACATTTGTCTGTAATGAGGACACATCCTCCAGCACAGGTACCTGTTTTGCTTGGTGTCTTCACAGCATGGGAATTCAGCCTTCTGTACATCAGCTGGATGCAGTGGTGGTCCAAAGCTTTGTGCCTGCTGATTAGGAAGTAATTTTCTAGCTCCAGATCAGTGGGGACCTGGAGGCACTTGGGTGTCAGCAGGTTGTGAAGCAGTGTTTTAACACAGCAAGTGTGATAGAAGGGTGATGGAGGGTTAGACACAGAAAGGACCTCAGCAATGTGTGATCTCCACTAATTAACCAGAAACAAGCCTTTTGTGCAGGACTTCCTCAGCAGTTACCTCCTTCCTGAACTGAGCTTCCTTAGCATGGATAATGTTATGGGAGATAACAACAGAAAATTTCTTGATTTGCCTTGTTGTTTGTGTGATTGCTCTGTCATTTAGTGCTTTTCTTAGTTTTTATTTTGTTGTTGGTTTTTTTTCTTTCTTTCTTCAAGCAATCTATTCCAGACGTCTTGCTTGCCCTGCCCTACTTATTTTAATTACAGCTTGAGTTAACTTTTCTTTGAACATGTTAAGGTATGTCTCTGAAATACATATGTATTTTGTTTTGAAAGTCCGATATTATATAATGTATCTGGTATGTTTTGGAACGTGCAGAGTTCCCTGGCAACTGTTAAGCAAAATTATGCCTTTATGTATATTGTAGTGTAGGAAATTATTATTTTAGTCTTAAGTTACATACCAAGTTAATTATTTTTTTTTAAATATGAAGTAATACCCTTGGGGATAAAGTAGGATCAAAAGCCATTTCTATTTAAGAAGTTGGGTTAAATATTGCCAGTGTTAATACTGCAATTTTGCTAATATTTGTAGCCAGTGAAATGACTTGTCAGTCTTGAGGGCTAATACCCAGTTTCAGGGCAGGTGTCAAACCAAACTCCTTTCCTCCTGAACTGTGTTTTCTATGTCATTACACACCAAGTAAGAGAATTAGAGGTCTGTGTGTTTCTGGGGTGAATTAAACTAAAGGAAGCAATGTTCAAGACAAAGTTGGATGGGGCTCTGAGCAACCTGGTCTGGAAGGTGGAAGGTGAACAGGATACTTTTGAAGGTCCCTTCCAACTCAGGCCATTCTATGAATGTTTCCACATTTTGGTTGTGAAAAACTGTCAAAAAGTGTGTTCTAGTATGCACACATACCTGATGCATATAAAGTTTCTTAGTTTTCATAGATACAGTTCAGTTTTAGAGAGTATGTCTGGCTTGTAAGCATGTAGACTTAAACCCCATGAAACTTAGGACATTCTCCCCACAAATGAAAAGAAATCTGGGGAAAAAGATGAAGACTGAATTGAAGTTTATTTTTGAATTGGAACCTGATACAGGGCATCAGAATTTTCAAATAGATTCTTTTGGAAACTGTGCTTTTAACAGCTGTTTATCTCGTGTATTCACCTCTTCTTGCTAATGTGTTATGTGTGGGATATCAACAGAGCTGTAATTCAAGCAGTGTATGTTTTAATTAGCTGGAATCTAGAAAGATGGATCATTCAGGATTTTTCTTCACTTTTGTTTTTCATTGACTGAATAAAGATGCTTTTATGGGCTCCTTTGGTTTCACCTGGTGTAAATAGCCACCTGTTTAACCTAAGGTTCAAGTTGGTTTTGTGTTGTTTTTTGTGGTCGTGCTGTGTTGTGGTTTGGTGATTGTTGTTGGTTTTGGAGGGTTTTCTTTGGGGTTATTGTGTGTGTTTGTTTGTTTTAATGGGATTAAGGAATCACCAATTAGAATGCCATGAAAGCCAGAGAAGATCACAGCAGCTAGCCATCAGAAGCAATAGCAATCTGAGAAGTATTCAGCAATTGAGCTAATTAATTCCTCTGTATTAGGGCTCTCTGATACACTGGCCACCTTTAATTATGTGCATTCATTAAAAAAGGTGCTTCTCTAGTTGTACTTGGTTTTTAAGGAAATATTTCTAGTAGGAAGGAACTTGATAGAGAGTCTGAAGAGCAAGATTTATTAAAATAGCTACATACTGACTTTTGAAATAATTTTACATTTTTGGGTGTAGCCCTGGAACAATACTCCATTCAGCAACACGAATGGAAAATTAGAGTGTAGCTAATATTATCTTGCCATCATAAGGAAGTGGTTTCAGTCTCACACTTGAAGGACTGTTGTGTTAGGAATAAATATTTTATATATCTTTTAACAATTAAGCACTACTTCTGTTTCTTTTTCTCTGTGTGTGTACCTTTAAATATTTAAAAAGAAAAACAAGAAAAAACCCACCCCAAAACAAACAAANGCTTTTCTTAGTTTTTATTTTGTTGTTGGTTTTTTTTCTTTCTTTCTTCAAGCAATCTATTCCAGACGTCTTGCTTGCCCTGCCCTACTTATTTTAATTACAGCTTGAGTTAACTTTTCTTTGAACATGTTAAGGTATGTCTCTGAAATACATATGTATTTTGTTTTGAAAGTCCGATATTATATAATGTATCTGGTATGTTTTGGAACGTGCAGAGTTCCCTGGCAACTGTTAAGCAAAATTATGCCTTTATGTATATTGTAGTGTAGGAAATTATTATTTTAGTCTTAAGTTACATACCAAGTTAATTATTTTTTTTTAAATATGAAGTAATACCCTTGGGGATAAAGTAGGATCAAAAGCCATTTCTATTTAAGAAGTTGGGTTAAATATTGCCAGTGTTAATACTGCAATTTTGCTAATATTTGTAGCCAGTGAAATGACTTGTCAGTCTTGAGGGCTAATACCCAGTTTCAGGGCAGGTGTCAAACCAAACTCCTTTCCTCCTGAACTGTGTTTTCTATGTCATTACACACCAAGTAAGAGAATTAGAGGTCTGTGTGTTTCTGGGGTGAATTAAACTAAAGGAAGCAATGTTCAAGACAAAGTTGGATGGGGCTCTGAGCAACCTGGTCTGGAAGGTGGAAGGTGAACAGGATACTTTTGAAGGTCCCTTCCAACTCAGGCCATTCTATGAATGTTTCCACATTTTGGTTGTGAAAAACTGTCAAAAAGTGTGTTCTAGTATGCACACATACCTGATGCATATAAAGTTTCTTAGTTTTCATAGATACAGTTCAGTTTTAGAGAGTATGTCTGGCTTGTAAGCATGTAGACTTAAACCCCATGAAACTTAGGACATTCTCCCCACAAATGAAAAGAAATCTGGGGAAAAAGATGAAGACTGAATTGAAGTTTATTTTTGAATTGGAACCTGATACAGGGCATCAGAATTTTCAAATAGATTCTTTTGGAAACTGTGCTTTTAACAGCTGTTTATCTCGTGTATTCACCTCTTCTTGCTAATGTGTTATGTGTGGGATATCAACAGAGCTGTAATTCAAGCAGTGTATGTTTTAATTAGCTGGAATCTAGAAAGATGGATCATTCAGGATTTTTCTTCACTTTTGTTTTTCATTGACTGAATAAAGATGCTTTTATGGGCTCCTTTGGTTTCACCTGGTGTAAATAGCCACCTGTTTAACCTAAGGTTCAAGTTGGTTTTGTGTTGTTTTTTGTGGTCGTGCTGTGTTGTGGTTTGGTGATTGTTGTTGGTTTTGGAGGGTTTTCTTTGGGGTTATTGTGTGTGTTTGTTTGTTTTAATGGGATTAAGGAATCACCAATTAGAATGCCATGAAAGCCAGAGAAGATCACAGCAGCTAGCCATCAGAAGCAATAGCAATCTGAGAAGTATTCAGCAATTGAGCTAATTAATTCCTCTGTATTAGGGCTCTCTGATACACTGGCCACCTTTAATTATGTGCATTCATTAAAAAAGGTGCTTCTCTAGTTGTACTTGGTTTTTAAGGAAATATTTCTAGTAGGAAGGAACTTGATAGAGAGTCTGAAGAGCAAGATTTATTAAAATAGCTACATACTGACTTTTGAAATAATTTTACATTTTTGGGTGTAGCCCTGGAACAATACTCCATTCAGCAACACGAATGGAAAATTAGAGTGTAGCTAATATTATCTTGCCATCATAAGGAAGTGGTTTCAGTCTCACACTTGAAGGACTGTTGTGTTAGGAATAAATATTTTATATATCTTTTAACAATTAAGCACTACTTCTGTTTCTTTTTCTCTGTGTGTGTACCTTTAAATATTTAAAAAGAAAAACAAGAAAAAACCCACCCCAAAACAAACAAA
>VZRX01006206.1:145357-163900 GCA_013398075.1 Notiomystis cincta
AAAAAAAAAAAAAAAAAAAAAAAAACAAAAAACCACATAATTCTTTATCTATCCTGACTGCATTTATCTTCTATTAGGGATAATTGAGAAGTATTGGATGTTCATTTAATCTTCCCTGCTGATGTGTATTACAGGAAACATGACATTGGATTGTTAAAATGTTACAAGTACTCTTCTCAAGATAAGATTTGGATACTTTCAGATGGAATTGGAAATATTAATTGGATTTTTTTGTACATGATAGGAGTGCTGGCTTGATGTTAGGTTTTCTCTTCTTATTTTTTTTTCTAGTTTATTTTGGTATATCCTGAATATACAAGTATATTGTTAGTAGTACATATAAGTAGCAGAATTTGCTGTATTATAAAGAATGTTTTTTAAAGGCAATAGGCAATTATGTTTTTTATTTATTTGGTGCACTAGTGTTCTAGCTATGGAGCTAAGTTATTTATTGGATTCTTGAATCCCAATGCAAATCCATTGTCCTGAGGTAAAAGTTTCTATATTTTCCTTCCAAAGTCTTTGTCTTGCTTCAAATTCTTGCTCTGAGATAGGTGTGAGGTTGTACTTGTTCTTCCAGATCACAAACTGCCATATTTTATGTTCATGATACCCAGTTATTTAGTGTGAAATAGATTCATCCTTGCATAGCGTACAAATAAAAGTCTGTTGTGATTCTTTTTTCAACCTAGTACATTTATCCTTTTCATGAATAGCCAATAGTTTTGACAATTTTCAGAAACTCCTTTTAGACAAGTCTTTAATCCTCTACTGCTTCATTACAAACACAGGTTTAGGCACGCTAGAGAGGGGGGGAATTTTTGCTCTGAGAAAATACTCAGCCTTAAAGAAAAAAAGAAGAGTGTTATTAAAATAATGAAGCTTATATTTATTTAGAAAAAAAAGGTGTAGCTCGAATATGTATATTTAAACAGCTTGGTACAATTTGGGAAATTTCAGACAGGAGAATGTTGTTTATAAAGTGAATTTTCTGTTCCATTTAAATAGAAAATGCCATTTTAAAACTATATAATGACAAGTGCTTCATTGTCCCTCTCATCCACATTGATAAACATTTTTTGTTTGATTCCTTCTGCATCTGTCTGAGACACTAATTGGAGCACTGCTATGGTAATGCTGCAGTTTCTTTAGGAAGTGCCACTCTTCTCCCTGCATCCACAATCTCTTCTCTTACAGCTCTACCTGGCTCCATTCTGCTGTATGAACATAAGGCCACACTGCTCCTATTCCTTCCCTTTCCCTAAAGGAAGTGCATGTCCAACAGCATCCAACTGAGTGAATTAAAATTTAGTGTAACACTGATTACAGAGCAGTGCTGCTCTTGGCTTTTGTTTAAACAGCAGGAAATGCCAGGAACTGCCTTTTGTGCATGTCTTTGTCAGGTTGTGGTTCAGTAGAAACCAAATTATTTTTCAGGTAAACATAGTTGGCTTCAAAACGTATACACAGAGCCTGGAATTAAGTTTTATAAGGTGATTGATGAAAGCAGAAGTGTAGTAGTTTACAAATTGTTTATAACAATAGTCTTCAAGTATAGAGAGTGGTTTTTTACCTTTCTTGGATTAAGATGCTTTGTAAATGCAAGCAGGTCCTTGTACCTGACTATATATACCTGTTGTAATTCGTTTTAATGGGAAACACTGTAAGGGTGATGATGGTTCCCCATTGGTTCCAGCATTTCAGATTTATCCTCCAAGAATAGCTTCATGTGCAGCTTGCAGTTCAGTATCCAACTTCAAGGAAAGACCAAAGATGGACTCCAGTGTCAGAAAGAACTTTTGGAGACTTGTATAATTGGTATTTTACACACTGTGTTTCCTCCATATGCATGTATTGTTTGGTCAGACTAAAACCTTACAAGCAGACTAAGGTCTTGCTGCCTCCCTTAGCCTGGGTGTGACTGCACTCACCTCCAGGAGCTGTGGCCCATCTTCAAGAGTGTCCTGTGGATTCTTACAGAGGAGCTTTCCCTTCCAGCACAGAAACAAAGAGAGGGAAGATGCTCTTGAAGATACATTTGCCATGCTAGTGCAGGCAGAGTTATAGCCAATGAATCTTTTGTAATTAAACCAGCAGCTGCATGACTCAGATTTTGTGCTAGGCAGGTGGAATGCTTTGTTGTGGGTAATTAAATTATAATTCTTCGGCTCTTAGTTCTTGATCATTTTCCAAGGACTTTTGTGACCATATGCATCACCTGTGATAAGACCAACCTTGTCTTTGTTTGGCTTAGGCATTCCTTTCTACGTGCCTGACAACCAAGATTGTTGGAACTAGATGTCTGTCCTCTCTGAGGATGGGTGATCTGTGTTAAACATCTGCCTCTGCTTAAAAAAAACCTCAAACCCCCACCAGGATTCAGCTGCTGCTTCTCTCAGTTAAATTCCTTATTGGAGGGATAAAGTAGGGCAGTGGGATGGACTCTGACTTCATGAATGTTCTAAATATTTCTGAGAATTAAAAATGCATCTTTGAGTTCCTTGCCACCAAAAGGACTGTTTAACATTATTGCTACAGCTTATTTTAATCAGTGAACCAACATAGAGGAAGAGAGTAATCCCAAGAATATGCATTTTTAAAATATCTTTAATTTCTGATAGAGTAAAATATACTTGTTGAACTTAAACGAATGCCAATTAATAGCTAATGCATAATACAAAGGTGACTTTGTTTCTATTGCATTTAGCTCTTCTGTCAAATTTAACTACTTTTAACCTACCATATTCTATGAAAAGAAATTGTTTTACAGTAGTAATATTGTAGTTCTAATTTTTTTATTTGATCTTATTTTTGATGTTTTTTCCCCTGAAAGACTTCTTCTCTGTAGAAATTAACCAAGGTGGTAGAGTTTGTGAAGGGTTTTATATTTAAGTGTTTTTCTTAAGAATATCTTACCTTTATCTTTTGTTATTACACACTTCTGAAATGTGAATTAAGGGAATCAAACTAGGTTGATTTAAAGTTAAAGTATTTAAGAATTAAGGATGGATTACTTAAAATGTAAGGAAGTATGACCATGAGCCAGCCAGGTGGCCAAGAAGGCCAATGGTACCTGACTTAGATCATCAATGGTGTGGCAGCAGGACCAGGGCAGTGATTGTCCCCCTGTGCTGGGCACTAGTGAGAGCATCCCTCAAATGATGGGTTCAGTTTTGGGCTCCTCACTGCCAGAAGGACATTGAGGTGCTGGAGCGTGTCCAGAGAAGGGAAATGGAGCTGGGAAAGGCTCTGGAGCACAACTCTGAGGAGCAGCTGAGGGATTTGGGGATGTTTTTTTCCCCCTGTAGAAAGGAGGCTCAGGGGGGACTTTGAGCTCTCTTCAATTCCCTGACAAGAGGATGCAGCCAGGTATAGGTGAGTCTCTTCTCCCATGTCACAGATGATAGGACAAGATGAAATGGCCTCAAACTGGGCCAGGGAAGGTTCAGATTGGCTGTTAGGAAAAATTTCTTCACAGGAAGGGCGGAACAGGCTGTCTGGGGAGGCGGTGGAGTCACCAGCCCTGGAGGTATTTAAAAGATGTGTAGATGTGGCATTTTGAGACATACTTCAGTGGTGGACTTGGCAGTGCTAGTTGGACTCAACGTCCTTAAAGGCTTTTTCAACTGAAATGATTCTGTGATCACGTTGGTAGGAACTAAACATCCTGCAGTACCAGAGGGAGAAGCATTGGTGACCAGTTTTAAGTGTCACATCACTGAGGAAAGAGCACCATGTGTTGTCAGCTCCCACACAAAGGCAGAGGTGCAGAAGGACTTTGACAGGAAAGCCCTCAGGTCTGAGCTTTTCACCTGGGAAGCCCACATGGGGATTTGCTTCGAGTCCACATCTACCACAGTCTGTAAAACTGCAGCAGAAACTGCAAACTGGAACGAACAGTAGCGGGGTTTATGTGATATGTGGGAAACAGTGTCTTGTACTGGGAAGTTGAATTAACTTCTTGATGTGCTTCTCTTTTGTTTATATGGAGTTTTTAAGTGGCTTTTTGTGAGCCCCATCACCATGCTGCTGCTGCTGCCAGAGTGACTAACAGACAGATCTATTGACACCATCTGTCTGAGGAATCCACGGCCGCTCTTTCCAACTCTGGTTCAGTTTTCAATAGAAAAGCATTCTTTATAGGAGGAACTATTTCTGTCTCTCTTTTCTCTTCTGTTCCCCTTCCCCTCCCAAGGATCCTCAATGGTGATTCACACTGGAATTTCCCTCAACTTCCATTTCCTTTTGTACATCCAGTGAATTTCTCTGTTGAATTTCCAGTATTGTATAATATGTTGGCAAGTTATATCACAGTATAGAAGCTGTAGGGCAATCTGGACAGAAATAAAACATGAATAGCTAATTTTGCAGGTAATTTTTTTAAATTGTTTTGTTCTTTTGGAAACTATTTGATGTATGTAGATAAAAGTTTTTACAAGTGGACTGATGGTGTGTTAACCAGATTTAATAGCGTGTCTTCTGACATACTTCTGTTCAGTGGCAGAAAGATTTATTTCTGCTAGTGGGAGTTGGAATATCCATTTCTTCACAAATTATTCTAGTTGAATATAAGGATGTGGGAGAGGGAAGAGAGCACACATAAATTGATATGAGGTGTTCCAATAGTAACCAACACTTCAGTCTTGTCATTTGTGGCTGGCAGAAACAGCTTGGTGCTCTAAGCAAATTATGTTGTTAATGGTATTGATTTAGAGGTACATTATATAAATTTTTATTAAAATGCATACTTGTGTGAAGAGGATGTGGTGAAGCATGGTGGTTGTTTGTGGCTCACTGAGCCATTTACCAGTATCTATGAAATGAAAATAATAGAAGACCAGTCTCCAGAGCAATAGTGATCATTTCTGTTTGCTGAAACTTGTGTCAAGTCCAAGTAAAAGTGGTGCTTTGTAAATGAGGACCTAGTCAAGACAGGAGAATAAAGACAGAATAGTTCTATTGTAAATTTATCTAAGGAGTTTTATATATAAAAAAAGGGTTAAGGCATAAAAAAAAGAAAGTTAGATGGGGGTCTGTCTTGTGCCAACTATGAGCAGTGGCAGTGAGGTGATGATGCCATTGTGAGTGCTAGAGGTTATGGGAAGGGGAGACAGCTTCTCTCAGGTCATGACTTGGGGTTTAATTGTTCATTATGAACAAGTTTCTTGTGTTTGGCTGTCGTGTGGTTCTTTTATAATGTTTAACTTGGGTTAATATTACACAATTTGAATCTTTAAGTTAGGAAGTCTGTAATACTGATGTTGTAGGTGCTCTTTCGATTGATGAGCCACCTGACCCATGTAATTTAATGGTAATGAGAAATCTAAGTTCATCTGCTGACAAGTTCTGCAAGACTGTACTTTTTTGTTGACAAAAACACAAAGATAACGAGAATTTGTTAGTACTGTGCACAACTCTATTCCACAAGTATATTCTAACCCTATGAATGTCATTTGCAGTAAATTACTTGAAAATAGCTGTTGTTTCTTTCCATGGACTTTCTTCAAGGATAACAGAGAAAAAACAAACTGTAAATTCTTTCCAGAGTTCCTATGCTGATCTTCCTTATGACAGTGTTATAATATCTCGAGATTCTTGTTCTCCTGTCCCAGAGAATGCTGTTTCTGTAGGAGTTCATGGGATTTTTTCATCCTCCTAGACTTGGAAAGCAGCTGTACTCAGCTAAATGTATGTGTTTATGGCACTAACACTAGTTATTGGGTGAGATGATAGCAGCAATATGAAGACAGACTAAGTGTCTTTGTAGCTTCATCTTACATCTTTACCCCTTGTTTGTTTAAGCAGACATTTTATTTTGGATGTTTTTATGAAAAAATTTGGTTCTACAGACCTGAGATGGTCCTATAACAATCATTTTGGGAGCACTTTTTAGGAGGACAAGAAAAATAGTGGGTTTTTAAAGTATAAAGCTTTGGTGTAATGAATAAAAATCTTTTTTGCAGATAATTTGTAAATCTGTCATCTGAATGCAGCAATTTTTTGACCTTAAAAATAGAAATGGAACAAGGATAAAGAATATGTTAGGTTTTTTTTAAAGGATCCTCTGTTGTGAATATGTCTGGAGTTTTTTTTAGCTGTGTGAAGAAATCTTGTATCCTGAGAACAGTACCTGATTATGGTGCCATCTATCATATTTCGATTGAAAGATTGATTTCAAAACATATTTACTTGGAGGAAATGTGCCAGCCAGCTTTACTGTTACTAGGTTATGTTTTATTTTAGTAATGTTTACCTTTTATGAATTATATAAATCTATTAAGTTGTATGGATTACTATTCAATAGTAGTTTCTGGTGAGCATGTACAGACAGTTTGCAGAATTTCTTAATTTTTTTTTTTTTAAATATTCAGTGAAGGAGCAGTACTAATTACTTCAAATTTTGAACAATTCTTATATTCAGTTTCTGCAATTTACCTTTTTCTTCTCCCCCTCACACAAAATAATTCTTAGGAGTAAATACCTTTTTCCAGGACTAAAACTTCAGTTCCTCTTGATTAATGTCCCTAGGTAGGGTACTGATTTACCTACACTGGAAATGGTGCATTATTTGCTGCTACAGTTTTGTCTACCCTCGCAGGTTTTTTTCACCAGTAGTTATTAATAGCATTATTAGCAGAGTTCTGTGTCAGTGGAGCGCCAGCATGCTGGGGGGTGAGTGACAGGTATTTATAAGGAAGGGAATCTTCTTAATGGGTATGGGGGGGCGGGGAAGAGATTGTACATTAGCAAAGGAGAGCAGGTAAATTGTTGCAAAGAGAGGGGACTACAATGAGCAATATTAATGAGCACGTGAGGCTTTAGACATTTGCATTCCCAGCAGTGTTTTGTGGAGATGGGCCTCTTAAGCATTACTTGTCTTTTTACTTCCCATCCCCTGCTAATTCATTCTTGTCATTGTGAGAGCTTTTAACATAAAAGTAATGGTTTTTAGTAATTCACTGTGGACTTTATGACAGCGTTAACAGGAAAATGGTCCTTTTTTCCTCCTGAAGTATACCAAGAAAGGCTTTTTTCAAGGTCAGGGATGATCTCTACTATGGCTTGATGCTATATGTTTAAATGAGTGTTCCTTTTGCTTTTAAACATTAAAGACATTTACTTAAACTAGGATGGAAGACATTTTTGGGATCTGTTGCTTTGCTTTAGAATAGTGATTAAGTTTGTTTTGTTATAAAGTTGGATTTATGGGTACATCTTAATCCTACTGACTGTGTCACCAACAAAGATTTTAAACGGCACAGGTCCCATTACTGACCCCTGAGGAAGGTCACTGATCACTACTTCCAGTTTGGACATTTAAACATCAACAGCAACTCCTGTGACCATCCAGACAGTTCTTTATCCACCAAGTGGTCCATCTGTCAAATCCATGGCTCTCCAGCTTGGAGACAAGGATGTCATGTGGCACAGTGTCAAATGCTTTGCACAAGTCAGGAAGATGACCTCTCTTGCCCTTTCCTTGCCCATCACTGCTGTAACTCCACCATAGAAAGTCACCAAATTTGTCAGGAATGATTAGCCTTCAGTGGAACCATGTTGGTTGCCACCAATCACCTTATTTTCACCTTGCCTTAGCATAGCTTCCTGGAGGATCTGCTCCATGATATTGACAGACACTTACATGAAACTGACTGGCCGGCATTTCCCTTGGTCTGCTCTATTCCCTTTTTAAAAATGAGTTAGGTTTCCCTTTTTCCAGTCAGTGGGAACTTCAGTAGACTGCTATATTCTCAAATGTGATGGATAGTGGCTTAGCTGCTTCATCCACCAATTCCTTCAGGACCTGTGGATGTATCTCATCAAGTCCCATGGACTTGTGCATCTTCAGGTTTCTTTGATATTCTTAGACCTTGTCTTCTCCTACAGTGGGAGGGAAAGCATTCTCCCAATCCCTGCTTTCACCTTCTGCAACTCGGGAGTGGAAAGTGTTCAAGTGTTGCTGGAAGATTTGCTGGTGAAGACAGAGGAAAAAAGTAGAGTTTCCTCAGCCTTCTCCGTGTCCCAGATAATCAGGTGTCCCATATCCCTCCTGAGGGGACTCACATTTTCCTATTTTCTTCTATTGCTGACATACCTGAAATTTTTTTTTTTACTGTTGATGTCCTGGGCCAAATTTACTTCTGCCAGTGCTTTAATTTTCCTAATGATCTCCCTGCCTGTTCAGACAATTACTCTGTGTTCCTCCCAGGCTACTTTCCTTGCTATCACTAAGCTACCTGTTTGTGTTTAAGTTTGTCAAGGAGCTCCTTGTTCATCCATGGAGACCTCCTGGCAATCTTCCCTGACTTCCTCTTTGTAGGGATGCATTGTTCTTGAGCCTGGAGGAGGCAATCCTTGGGTGTCTTTCAGCTCTCTTGGGCCCCTCTTCTCACCAGGGCTCTAGCCCTTGGCACTCTACCAGGGAGACCCTTGAGGAGACCCTGTGCTCTCCTGAAGTCCAGGGTAGTGAGCACACTTCTCACCCTCTCTGCTGCTCCAAGGATCTCAAACTCCACAACTTCATGGTCACTGCAGCCCAGGCTGCCCTTGAGCTCCACATTCCCCACATGCCTACTACTTTCCTTATGGTCTTGAGGACATTCTGTCCACTAACACGTGCTGTAATTGTCTCAGATCTACCAGATTGGGTTTTGTAAAAAAGTCACAACTGCTTTCTTCAAAAATTGGTGTTTTAATTGCTTTATATAAAATTGATCAATACCCTTGGAGCAGGAACTTTTCTATTTGCTGGACTTTTGTAATGGTTGATACAAACAGCCCCTTCGTCACCTTTCTCAAATCCTTCTTGGGAATCCTTCATGTCTGGTTTTGAAAGAAAGAGCTTAAACATCCCAAAGACACCTAAAGTCTGTGGACTGCTCATTCCAGGAGGAAGGAGGTGACTAATTTACCATTACTAAGTGGCAAGGCATGAAGAAATGAGAGATTTGATTTTGGCTGGGTTAGGCAATTTCACACCAAGCAGGCTAATTCTGCATAATTTTCTGCTTAGAATGTTAAAAAAATATTTCATAATGAGTCATTTTGTCTTTCCTCTGCACTCTGTAGGCGTTATTTGTACCTAATAGAAAATTTCAATTTTTATTTATTTATATATAGACACTTCTAAAAAATATTGTCGAGGCCATGCACCTGGTATTTGCATACAGTCATTTTCCTTTGGGATATTATCATGAAAGGACATGGAGTGGCTTTTCACCATATCTTGAGCTGAAAGAAGAACATGGGGTTGAGTGGCACACAATCTTTCGTGAGAGCTTTGAGCCATCCTTGAAGCCCGGTGATAAAATATGAGATTTGGACAGATGTATTTTAGAGGCCTTTTTCTTCCCTTCTTCCAAGTCTGGTTTCTTCCTCATTTATATTATTTTTTCTTAGATCATTATTTTCAAAGTCGGTGAATTAAGTCAGTTGCTCTCTTAATGAAAAATGTTTCTCAGTGATGATGGTGTGCTCTGCTGGCAGATTAATGCAGTTGATGGAAATAAAGATTTCCGAGTTCTTCCCTGGTGTTTCCTGCCTGATAGTCCTGATAGTGAGTGGTTTACCACAGTCCTTGTGAACAATCAAATACTGTCTCATCTGTCCTGTGTATCTTGACTACTTACAATTCACTTCTGTTTGTAAAGTCCTCCAGCTATTCCAGTGTGGTGTTCCTAGTGCAGATATACCAGCTTATAAATACTTGCAGCAACCACAAAATTATAGAACAAATTAGGAGTAGAATTCCCGTGTAACACGTAGAGGACTGACAGTTTGCAGTACAGTCTCTCACGAAAAGATCCATTCGTTTTTAATTGACTTTTTTTTAGCACTGCTTAACTGTTGTTTTTAATCAAAACACTGGGGGAGAATTTCCCATTTATTTAAAGTAAGAATTTTTAAAAAGAGCAGATTAATTGTCATTAAAAATTCATTTAAACTGATAGATGTGCCATAATGCCTACTAATTAGTCATATAATGGTATATTAGAAAATTAGAAGATTGATATTAGAGCTTTACCTGTGGAGGAGGAACAACTGATGCCCGTTAATCAATTTAAACCCCTAACCATGTGTTTAATTCTCAGTCTTTGCAGAGGGTACTGGTGAGCAGCTGTGAGCCTCAAGGCCTAGTGGTTCTGTCTAATTAGTCCCACTGAAGGCTTTCAGCCTTCCAGGAAACCTTAATTTAGGGTTTTGTTTCAAATAGCTCTTTACACAAAGTGGAAAAGTCTGTATACTGGTTGCCTTTTAGCATTTGGAAACTATGCCATAATTATAATCATGATACAAAAAAAAGTAGTTTAGCCTTGAAAACCCTATTGCAAAAAGAAAAAAAAAAAAAAAAGGGTGCCTAAAATGTTGGATAGTGTTGTGCAAGGATAAAACCCAACAAATCCTCTAGTTGTAGAGGTGGGCGTAGCTGCCTGAGCAGGATGAGCTTGGAGTGATATTTATGTGACATGTTGGCAGTAAAGGTCCCAGAAAACTTCCACCTCTCAGGAAGCACTGACCAAATCCTGCATGGAGTAACCGTGGGAGAAAGGAGAGACAGAAGCAGGGCGTGGAGGTGGTAATTAAAAGTAGTCCACTTTGCATTCTCCTCTCCAGTTTATTACAAATTTAGGTACAGCTAGCTTCCCTGCATAATAGCAGTATTACCATAATCCCAAACAGAGATACTTGTACATAAGATAAATTTTGTTTATTTATATGAATTTAAGTAGCTTTTTTTTTTTTATTTTTAATCAGCATTTCTGTATCCTTGTAAAAGAATGTGTTGGAAGGGAAACTCCTATATAATCATACCTTAATGTCTTGCAGAGTGGAGAGTAATAGCTTTCCTCAGCTGATGGAGCATACTTAGTTGAATTCTTTTAATCTAGCTGCCTATTTTTATAGGTGGCTGCTGTTGTTTTTCCACTTGCCTCTCTGTGCCAGGGATATCTCAAGCTTGATGCAGAGAAGTAATCTCTTCTACCAGAAGTATTGATAAAGTTGCAAAAAAGAAAGATAGTATTTCTGGGCACACACATTCCTCTAAGGAATCTGGCAATAACCTATTTTTCTTTGCTGGTTGAACCCTCACCCCTGTCACTGTGGTTGCTGCTAGAAGTAATAATAAAAATAATGATTCTTTTCCCTTGTTTTCAAACAGCTATTCTTCCTAGTAATTTTGAAGGCTTTGTCACCATTTGCATTTATATGTATAAACCACACAAACCTCTGCCTGCTTGCTCATGTTGATGTTATATTATGCATTAAAATCTTCTCAAAAATCATACAGCTCCATTCTTCTCATTTTCACTTACTATTTTTTTTATCTCTTGTGCACAGCTCTACAGAGCTCTTGTGTCTTTTCCCATGCTTGAATACTCCTTTCTTTTGACTCGACCTTATGGTGTAGCACTATTTTTCTCTTCCCTCTCCCTTCTCCTTCTTTTTTCCATTTATGACCACTGAATATTGATCAGTGTTTCTCTCTTAGTACTGATCCTTTCACTGGAACCCCCTAAAATAGTTATTCAAAAGCTAGTCATTAAGGTAGCTATTAAAAACTATTATAAAATAAGTCAAATAATGGAAAATAGACTCTTGAATTTTTTTAATAAGAGAAAAACTTAAAAATTTCATTATTTTGCTTTTAATAATGTTCTTTGTCTCCTTAAATCTCTACTATCAACAACCGTAAGCTACTGCTGTTTTCCAACTTTTTTTACATTCCATTATGAGCTTCAGTAGACATTCAACAGCATTTTTGTTTATCTGTAGAGTTCTCACACTTAGCATGCTATGTAAGGCATAAACATTGTCTTCATTAATGTTCTGGATATGTCAGAATTTGCTTTTAAGGCTGAGAATTGACTGAGGTGGGCTGCATTCCTCTAGGGATTTGTTACTAATCCTTTAAAAGGCCATTTCAAATATTTTGTTTTCTTTAAAGTATAATTTACTTCAGACAACTATCCCTAAAATTGTGGTTCAGTACTTTGTCTTGAAAAAGTCAATAACTTGCTGAAAACTGGTGTTATTTAAATATCTTCCTTGAGTGTGTCTATCATATAAAACATCTCAAAAGCTTTGTCTTGCATGTTTAAGTACATTTCAGACTGCTGAACACTGAGGCTATTAGCCACGAGTTTTCTGCAGAATTCACTATGAATATTCAGGAAAATAGTCTGATAATACTTCTTTTTACCATTTCTATCATCAGAAACAACTTGATAAATATGCATTTTTTCCCTGTCAATTTGATATAGAGGCCCTGTTTTTAGCCACTGAATGAAGTCTTCCCTGTGGTCTATTCAGGTGGTTGTACCATCTTCATCATATTTCTCTTTTAATCCAGTTTGGGAAGAAGAAAAAAAATGGCAATATCAGTTGTATGAGATGTACCACAGTGGGGCTCAGGCACAGCCTCAGAGTGCTGTTGACTGTGGTGTTACAATACTTGTGTTGCCTCAGAGTTGAGGAATGTTGCTTGGCTCAGCTGAGAAGAGGAAACCCCTGGTGCTATTGAGAATTGCTGCTTCTCTGGCTCCCCAATAGCCCTGCACAAATGAGGATCCTTTTTCCCTTCTCTCAGCATCTCAGACATTTGAACATGCAGTTGATCAATATCAGATTCAATCTCACACTGAATCTGGAAGGGGAAGTTAGTTCAGAAGCATGGTAGGAGGTGACTTTGAAAAGTCTGGAAGAATGTGGGGGCAACTCATCCGAAATACTGTAAAGAAAGAAGAATTGTGATCGGTTTTGTGATTTTAAAAAGGAATAACCCCAAAACTATTAATATCTTAAGGCTGAGTTTTGTGAATGAGTATGATCACCCAAAAGGATATTTTGTGTTTTGTTTGTCTATATAGAATAAGCCTTGGAATAAAGCTAAAAAATAGCCTAATGTGCTGTAATTGTGCCACAGATTGGTGAAATCTTTGACACTGAATACAGACAAACCTGTAAGTGAGGTAAAAATTTCCTGAATCAGTATGTCTGGCATCTGATTTATCAACATATATGAAGAAAATATATAAAAATCTAACTATATTAATGTAATAATAGTTTATATAATATCCTAGGCATTGTCAGTCAATTGGAAGTTCATTTGGTTCCTTCAGTGCAGCTCAGAGTTGGTTTGGTGCGCTCTCATTGTTTTTTTCCAAGTCCTGTTTTCCTGTCCCAAGTGGCAAACCAGTGGTTCCCAGCCAACAAGATACTCTTCCCATCTGGGATGAAACATGATCGAGGACAAGGATTGAAGACAGAGGAGAGCCTGAGTGTCTCTTTTTGTTTGCTAATCCTTCCTCCCTCCCTGCTCAATAGAAAGCCAAGCCCTGGAACTGGCAATTCTTATGTGACTCACAGCAGCCTCAGTCCCACACTTTCCCATTTACTCTGTCTTTTCTTCTCAAGCTGCTGACAGCGGATCAGAGCTGTCAGGCTTGCCTTTGTAAGGAATGCCATCTGCCAGGGAAGGACAGGGCAGAAGTGATTGCTCTGAGCTGTCTCAGATCTTCCCACTGCATCCCCCTCCTATGT
The DNA here is from genome assembly GCA_013398075.1 of Notiomystis cincta. Taxonomy (NCBI): domain Eukaryota; kingdom Metazoa; phylum Chordata; class Aves; order Passeriformes; family Notiomystidae; genus Notiomystis; species Notiomystis cincta. The sequence goes on from VZRX01006206.1 coordinate 158,900, forward strand.
TTAACCAGTGGTCATTTTCAGTATCTTTCCAGCCCTGTTGTCCACAGAATTACCCAATTATCATCAAATCCTATTACTTTAATATAGTTCAAGTATCTGTTTCCCTAGTGGTCTTGCAGTCTCTTTTTACTGCAGTTCTATTTAACATTTGCATGCTGTCCATAATCCTTTGCCCCTTCTTTTCCCTGTGCTCTTGACAGCCATTGCAGAGGCTGTGCAGCTCCCCCATTGTCAGGCTCTTTGTGTACCTGCCTGACCCCAGTGCTTCACTCACCCTGCACTTTGGTGTGGTCAGTGCCAGCTTGTCACATCCAAGTCTCCCAAGACCAGCTTGCCTTCAGATGCAGCTCAGCCATTCTCAGTCTTGTTGTAGTGCACTTCTCAATGTCATCCTAGTGTGGAAAATATCTCCCAGTATTACTCCTGCCCTTTCAAAGACAAAAGGAGTAATGAAATAGGCTTTATTACCATTATGCTTGTTTTTGTTTTTGAATATAGTGGAATTGCTCACTGGGTCATAGTTGATTTTGCATTATTAATGAAAGTATTTCTGTAATTTCATTAATGTTTCCCTTAAGGGAAAACACTATTCCCAACTTACCAGTTTGGTGTGGGATGTTATTTTTACTGAGGGAGTTTTAGTTTCACAAGTCAGTGCTCTAGATACTGATATCTCTGACTATTCCAGTATCCACCAAAGTCAGATGAGATAAATATCTTACCAGAAAGCACAATTGAGGGAAAGAAAAAATGAAAATGACCAGTTTCTTACCCTGGGATCATTAACTATTGCCTGGAGTCTTATGTAAATGTCAACCTCTTACGTGGTGCAATATAAATATTATTATTTTAAATTTATATTCTAGCTAATTTAATGAATAACTAGGTCAGGACTTATTTATTCTAACTGCTGCACAAACCAGTAGCATGTGTTCATGTAACAAATATTGAGTGTAAAGCTGAGTCTCTTGAAAATAAGTGGTTTGTTCAAGAGCAGTTTGAAAGAGTTGAATTTAATTTTGGATTAAGAAACTAAAGCACGAGTCTTACTGCTGCCACTTTGGGCTTCTTTGGCAAAAGTGGTTATTTCAGAGAGCAACTCTCTTAGCATCTCCTGGGAATTATGTCTTTAGGAACTAAAATGGAGACTCAGTGTTAATATCCTAGCAATGCAGTATTTGCCAGGTTTTTTTCCCCCATCCCACCAGGCAGAATATTTAAATAACCATAAGATAATGTGCATCTTTCCAGAAGATTTGTTGCCTAGAACTCATGGCTTTTTCTGACCTAATCGCATATGTCCAGAATTACTGCTGAATAAGGATCAGAAACAAACCATTTACACCAATGATGTATAAACGTTTTAAAAATTATTTTTCTCCTTTGTTTGTTTAGCTTATTGCTACAAGACTTCAGCTAGCTCCTGTTCAGTTGACCAGGTCATGAATATTGTGTAAATTGAATGTCTGTAGCTCCCAATGTTTGGGTTACATCTCTCAGTGTAAGAGCCAGGCACGAGATCAGTCTGGATTTGAGGCATTTTTAGCACAGCTACCATTTAATCTCTTATTTCAAAGAGACAGACAGACGTGGCTTAAAACTCCAGGCACTCTGTCATTACCCTAGTTTTTTTTTTTTTTTTCCCATAAGTGTACAGTAAATTATTGGTTTCTGACATCTCCTGATAGTGTGGTAGCTATGACAGAAATGCAATTGTAATTCATGGTGTCTTAACCTTGAAGTGTTTTTTGTTGCTGTCTTTTTAAGTGGGAAAAATGTTTTGTGGGTGTCTACAAATTTATTTTAAAAGCCATGGCCCACATTTTGTAATCAGATTTTGTTTTTAAATTGCAACTTGCTTTAGCCTAAACTATCCCTTAGTAGGAGAAATAATTAAAAGGAAAATATATTAATAATTTCATCTATCATTAGGAACAGAAATTTTGATAGCGAGTAGAGGAGGGAAACAAAGGAATTCCTTGACATGGTGGTGTAAACTGGAATAAGAACTTCTTTTTCACAGAACATCACTGTGGTTTTGTGATGGGAGTGATCAGATAGTGTTCAGGGGTTTTCAGTTACGTCTTGCTCCTCTATTTTCCACTGTGTTCTCAGGAAAAGAAATGGGGCATTTCCCTTCACTGGGAAGATGAAGGATAATTGCAGGTTCTCCTGATCCAAAGTGGGAGCCTTGCTTATCACATTTTATGATATCTGTTGAAAAGAAGTGGACCTATTCCCAGACCAGTATTTGGAACCATTTACCGTGTCTTGAAATGCATTTCAATAAAGCCGTGGTCCCGGGTGGGCATTAATCAGCTGATGTGACAGTGCTGTTCCATTCCAACTGTGCCTTTTCCTCCTTAGTGTACAAATACTCTCACTTGCAGGGGAACATTTTTGTTCAGAAAGGTGGCATTCTTTTAAAGGAGTTGTGGAAACCTTCACAGTTATGACTGTGTAAAGTAATGGTGGGATTTTGGTAAAAAATCTTAACTGTTTTTCTAGAACATATGTTTAATGTTCGGGTGTTAGAAATGAGCAGCTGCTGTAAATAAAACTCTGTGTCAAAGACCTACTTCCTCAGTCCAAAATTATGCCAGTGCTATTCTCCAATCAGTGTTTCAGAAATATCAGTTAAATGCAGTTTTTACTCTTTTGCTTTTTATAGCAAAGTAGAATTAGACAATGAAATTTCTGTTCTGATACAACTACTTTGGGAAAATCCAAATAGGTTCAGCATTACTGTCTTTATTAATTACTTTATATCTTTGGTTATGAAGGGACAACCACAAACCCTGAAAAGGAAATGTCAAAATAGTTGCTTTTTAACATGAAGTGTTCTTGTAGACTGCAAAGCTCAGGAAATCAGGTTTTTTTTTGAAGCTGCACAAGGGTAGTATACAAAGAGTAGGAATATTAAAGGAATGGAGAAGTTGAGAGAAAGAAAATGAATGGGACAAAATCTCAGTGGATCTTCCTAGTTTTGTTGGTTTTCCTTGAAAATTATTTGTTGTCTGTGCAACAAGGCAAACTCAGTAGGTTAGCTTAGCTGCAGGTGTAGAGGCAGAAAAGCCACTTTCAGAAAAATACTTTGATTTATCCTTTAGTTTTTTTGCCCTGTAGCATGATGTGATATTGTTCTGTAGTGTGTGCTTGAAATAGCACTCAAAGTGTGCTTGTCTCTGGAGTGTGTATGGTTTGGGTCTTCCAAGTTCAAAAAACATAAACTAGAATTTAGGACAAGGAAAAGGTGAGTGAATCTTACGAGGGGAAAACCAGATGAAATTAGTTTGTGACTTCTAAGAGCAGCAACTACACAGAATCCAAGAGGCTGGTAAAAAAGGGAAAAGGTTGCAATTTCTTGTCAAAGGCGTAAAATTCCAAGGAGTTTGTGGAGAGAGCTGAATTACAGGGCGCTTCCAGCAAAGGAAGAATGAATTGTTTGCTATTTGGGGATATGTTTAACCTGAGGATTAGGGAAAGATTTCTAACCTCTCGAGCAAGAGACTTACGGAACATCTTTCCAGTCAACTTACATAAAACCACAAAGATACTCCCCTCCACTTTCTGAAAGTCTCTGAAAGAAGTTAAGTTAGTACTGCAAACACTGGGGAATTGGGGAAGCTCTTGTGTTCTGATTATGTATAATTGTTTGCAAGGATCACCTAACACTGCTTTTTAACTTGTGGTTTCATTTGTTAGTATTTTACTAATAGTTTCGATAGCAATTAGGCCAGTTACACAGATCTTACATAGGGTTTCAGTAATGAGAAAAAAAGAGCAAGGTTCTTGTGCTCTGAAAACCAGTGTTAAGTGCTGTATTTGTAAAATGGAAAAGAAACAGGGCCAAGAGTATACTGGCCCTTAGGAATTTGGCTAAGGATACAGTCTGTCATGCAGTATTTCATAATACTTATGATAAATGACTGTTTAGATATATAGATCTTGGGAAATGAGGTTTTCAATATCCATCTGATCTCAGGTTTAGATTGACTAGTATAGTTTGTTCCAGTAGCACAGAACATTTTTGTTTTCCCCCTAAAGGAGAAGGTGTTTGTACACAAGGGGTACACAGTGTTTGAACCCCTGATATCAGCAGCTTTCATATTTAAATACACTCCCTGCTGTTTTTCAATAAGTTTTGCTTTAATATGCTACCAACAGGAAGCTTTAAGGTGGGAATAAAGGCAAATCTTAGCTTCTCTGAGTTTGTCATTTATCTAATGCAAGTTTTCTTTGAACTTTCACATCTGTTTATGTCATTGTTTGAATTCTTGTAAAAATTGTGGCATAGTCCAAGAAACTGGAAACATGATTTTATGTAATTGTTCTTTTAAGCAGCAGCATGAAACAATTAGTATGGCGTGCCTTAATTGGTGGCATCCAATTGACTTTTTATGAAAGACTTGAATTGTAATAAAAGCAGAGAACACAAGTTGGTTAGTTCCTATAACCCAGTGCTGTCATCTTTGGGGGAAAGAAACAGCAGCTCTGTTGTATATTTAATGGCAGATCCAGTAAGTATTAGGTGCTCAGCTTCTGGAGGTTTTTTTTTTTTATCAGATATCCTCTGGGAAGGATTTTTGACAGGAAAATTACAGGATTGGTGCCCACTCTAAGATTTATGTTGATAATTGAAGCTGCTTCTTCTCAATAAAACACAAATGCAGCTTAAATAACTAGCTAAAAGAAAATGAAGATTAAAAGAAAAAAAAAAGAAACAGGAAAAAGTATAGATATGTAGAAAGATTATAACTTGGTTGTCAAGGCCATTATACCCCTAAGGCAGTTGTCACTAAATCTGTGGTTAATGCTCACTATGTGCCAGTCAACTAATCATGCAACTTTTGTCCCTTTCTGATTTAAGCAGTTTTATGAAATTTGCTAGAAAAATATTACTTTATAAAATGCTAAGATTAAAAAAATAAATTTAATGGACATTTCTGTTATTTAACTTCTCCAATAATATCCAGCAAAGATATATAAAGATATATATAT
>VZRX01006207.1:592-11780 GCA_013398075.1 Notiomystis cincta
TCCTGCAACCCCTAGACTTGTGTTTTGAGAACAAGGTGTTGACTCATGAATTCTTGTACGTGCCTGAATGCCCTATTCCACTTCTAGGTCGAGATTTATTGGCAAAGCTCAATGCAATCATAACCTTTGAGAATGGGTAACTATTAATGAAAATATCAAAGAAAGGAAAAATCTTAATGATAAAAGAGAAACCAGTCCCTACAATCCCTAAGGAAGCAGAGGATGCCGTAATTCCCTCAGTATGGGAAATGGACATACCCGGAAAATCTAAATTAACACAGCCAGTACATGTAAAGTTAAAAGAGGAAGGAAAACTGTACAGGTCAAGCCATATTCTATAAAACCAGAGGCACGGCAAGGAATAGCAAAAACTATCGATAAATTCTGGGCTGAACAACTGGACAGTCCCTAGAATATTCTATTGACAGTCACCATTTAAAAGCAACCAGTCAAACATGACATTAGGTGTTTATATATAGTCACTTTAGAATGCAGGTTCAAAATTCATATATCTCTTATGAATATAATTAAGGTGCCTTAATTCAATCAATGGAAAATTTTAAAGAAAAAGTTTTTTAACGTTATGAGTGCTGGAAATAAATCTTAAAAATGTAAGACTGATGTTTTTTTAGAATTGTTTTTGCCCAAAGACCAACCTTGCACCTGGGAGATACTAAAAATACTTAGTGTGGAAATTTCAAGTATTTTACATTTGCTTTGAGTTGTTTTCTGTATGCTGAAAGAAATGGAATTCTGTCAAAGAAAATAACAGGATGTTGTTAAAGACTTAAAAGCATTTTTCCCATAGGCCTGGGCCTCCTTCTAGGGGTGGAAGAGAGATAAGAAGTTTGGACACTGTAAAACACAGCCTTATGAGGGATTGTGCCCTTGCCAGGACTTTCTGATATGTGAGGCTGAGAACCGCCTGAGCACTTTTTGCCCCCACTAAGATGGAATAAGCTTAGCAGTGTATGTGTCCTCCTTTTGTCAGCATGGTGGTGGAATATATCTACTCTTCATACTTCAGCTATGGATTTTGGCCATCTTGGTCACTTGCATACATTTCTATTCACAAAACAGCATATTTGAATTTCTACAGTATTGTAGAATTGCTTCTTTTTTTCCTTAAAATGAAATAATAAATGTTTATAAATATATGTATAATCTATTATCAAGCATACTAAACACTTTTTTACCATTAATACTTTTTAATTCCTACCTAACATTAAAAGGAAAAGACAAAAAAGAAGCTTTTCTCATGATTCCCACTACAATTTACTAAGGTATGGTCTCCATCAATTCTGAGAGAGAACATTTTTATACGGATTAAGGAATAGGTTACTTAATTCCTTTTTTCTTCCATCTGATAGTAGAATGGGTGGTTTACAGGGCTTTTCATAAGAGAACTGATTTTTATTAACACAATGTCAGATCAAAACCTATCTGTGTATTTAGTGACAATTTCAGGTTAAAGAAGAAATGCTCAGTATGGTAAGTGGCAATACCACTACAAAAAGGGAAAATAATGATTTTAAACCCTATGTTTAATATTCTTGTGGCACTTAATTCAGTCATCAGTATTCAAATCCATTGACATCTGTGGGAGCTCAGAGTGCTCAGCAACTTGCATAAGTACCCAATAAATTGCTAGACTGAGCCTTAATCCTGCAGACGGTGTTATGGGTGAGGGAGAAATCTAATTACAGTGAGATTTTTTTTCATGTTTATTTACCATATGAGTTCAAAGCAAGATGGCACCATTGACCTCAAATTATAATACAATCAAATTCAAGAAGGAAATACAACTTGCCTTTTAGGTCTGATCTTCATAANGTGCCTGAATGCCCTATTCCACTTCTAGGTCGAGATTTATTGGCAAAGCTCAATGCAATCATAACCTTTGAGAATGGGTAACTATTAATGAAAATATCAAAGAAAGGAAAAATCTTAATGATAAAAGAGAAACCAGTCCCTACAATCCCTAAGGAAGCAGAGGATGCCGTAATTCCCTCAGTATGGGAAATGGACATACCCGGAAAATCTAAATTAACACAGCCAGTACATGTAAAGTTAAAAGAGGAAGGAAAACTGTACAGGTCAAGCCATATTCTATAAAACCAGAGGCACGGCAAGGAATAGCAAAAACTATCGATAAATTCTGGGCTGAACAACTGGACAGTCCCTAGAATATTCTATTGACAGTCACCATTTAAAAGCAACCAGTCAAACATGACATTAGGTGTTTATATATAGTCACTTTAGAATGCAGGTTCAAAATTCATATATCTCTTATGAATATAATTAAGGTGCCTTAATTCAATCAATGGAAAATTTTAAAGAAAAAGTTTTTTAACGTTATGAGTGCTGGAAATAAATCTTAAAAATGTAAGACTGATGTTTTTTTAGAATTGTTTTTGCCCAAAGACCAACCTTGCACCTGGGAGATACTAAAAATACTTAGTGTGGAAATTTCAAGTATTTTACATTTGCTTTGAGTTGTTTTCTGTATGCTGAAAGAAATGGAATTCTGTCAAAGAAAATAACAGGATGTTGTTAAAGACTTAAAAGCATTTTTCCCATAGGCCTGGGCCTCCTTCTAGGGGTGGAAGAGAGATAAGAAGTTTGGACACTGTAAAACACAGCCTTATGAGGGATTGTGCCCTTGCCAGGACTTTCTGATATGTGAGGCTGAGAACCGCCTGAGCACTTTTTGCCCCCACTAAGATGGAATAAGCTTAGCAGTGTATGTGTCCTCCTTTTGTCAGCATGGTGGTGGAATATATCTACTCTTCATACTTCAGCTATGGATTTTGGCCATCTTGGTCACTTGCATACATTTCTATTCACAAAACAGCATATTTGAATTTCTACAGTATTGTAGAATTGCTTCTTTTTTTCCTTAAAATGAAATAATAAATGTTTATAAATATATGTATAATCTATTATCAAGCATACTAAACACTTTTTTACCATTAATACTTTTTAATTCCTACCTAACATTAAAAGGAAAAGACAAAAAAGAAGCTTTTCTCATGATTCCCACTACAATTTACTAAGGTATGGTCTCCATCAATTCTGAGAGAGAACATTTTTATACGGATTAAGGAATAGGTTACTTAATTCCTTTTTTCTTCCATCTGATAGTAGAATGGGTGGTTTACAGGGCTTTTCATAAGAGAACTGATTTTTATTAACACAATGTCAGATCAAAACCTATCTGTGTATTTAGTGACAATTTCAGGTTAAAGAAGAAATGCTCAGTATGGTAAGTGGCAATACCACTACAAAAAGGGAAAATAATGATTTTAAACCCTATGTTTAATATTCTTGTGGCACTTAATTCAGTCATCAGTATTCAAATCCATTGACATCTGTGGGAGCTCAGAGTGCTCAGCAACTTGCATAAGTACCCAATAAATTGCTAGACTGAGCCTTAATCCTGCAGACGGTGTTATGGGTGAGGGAGAAATCTAATTACAGTGAGATTTTTTTTCATGTTTATTTACCATATGAGTTCAAAGCAAGATGGCACCATTGACCTCAAATTATAATACAATCAAATTCAAGAAGGAAATACAACTTGCCTTTTAGGTCTGATCTTCATAAAAGCCTTTCATGGATTATGAGTCAAGAAGAGATAATGAACATTTACACATCTCTAAGGGATTAAGAAAAAAAAAACGTTTTGCAAGATAAACTTGCATAATAGTGATTACTGAGATCATTGTCACAGCCACCAGTTGAATGCAGGAATGGAGTTGGCTGCTACTGCCTGAATTTCCACAATTCACTGGTCTGACTCTGTGTCCGTTCCTGGTTATAGTCTGTCACACAAATTCAACCCAGGAGCTTCATGGTGCTTAAACAGCAAGTTCTCTTTGTGGTTTCACAGGCTGGGTCCCACCAAACTGAGTCAAGAGTTGCGCAATTTATTATCAAAACTTGAAAAAACCCATAGAGATAAATATGAAGATTGTTTTTCTTTTTACTCTACTTACTTAGTAGCAGTGCAAAATTCTCTTACTGAAACTACTACCAGAAGCTTAACTTCAAAACTTGAAAGAATAACACTTTTTGAGGAAAAAACAGTCCAAATAGGTAATGGCATTTAAAAATAGATTTTAGTTTATAAGTTCTTGCTAGCAAGTCCAAATCCTTATATGAGGTTGAGTTGTTTGTTGGTTGGGTTTTTTTTTAAATTTTCTACATATGGCTACATGGTTTTTTCTTCTATAGTATTCCCAACTTTAATAGCATAAACTAAAGATGAGCTAGTAATCTATGAGTAAAAATCACAGAATATAAAATAGTTTTTCTTTTCCATCTTTGGATCCATTCCATTTCCATTCATAGATTCATAGTATGGTTTAGGTTGGAAGGGACCTTAGAGATCATTTAGTTCGTTTCAACCTCCCCTGACATGGGCAGGGACACTTTCCACTTTCCACTAGACCAGGTTGCTCAAAGCCCCATCCAAACTGGCCTTGAACACTTCCAGGGATGGAGCAGCCACATCTTCTCTGGGCAATCTCTGCCAGTTCATCGAGAGCACAGATATTTAAAAACTTTCTCACTTTGAGAAATAAAATTTAAATGCAAATAAAAAAATAACTAGCCAAATTCTACCACTATTTAGTGTAACTCAGAGAAGAAAAGCTTCCTTTTTAGGTCACAATTTGGAAAACGTCATATCTCTTCTAAACAAGTACTATGGGATTTAACACATTCATCTAGTCGATTTTTAAGTTTCTTCTTTCCAGTTGAACAAACAAGGTGCACTATGTGCACATTGACTAGGTTGAAATGTGACGCATGGTGATAATCAAAATGAAGCTCCAAAAGACCTGGCCAAGGTGTCAGTGCTCAGTGACATCCTTCCCACATGTGGCTATGAAAAAGCACCTGAAAAAAATGGAAACTCAAGATATTCCCAGGTCATTGGAAGCAGTAAACAGGTTTTTTGCAAACAGGTTTTTTCTACACCATTGGTGAGTGTTTCAAGAATCAAAATATGAATTAAACATGAAAATATGTACTCTCAACCAGCAGGGATGGCCATCAGAGATTTTGTAATGTGTTTCTCAACCCATTTCTCTTGCTTCTAAAAAGCATGAGAGTTATTGCAACGAAAGAGGCAGCAACATTTCAAAACAAATCCCTTTAGAGAGTTTAATCTGAGGAGAAGTGGTTCAAGGTCTGTTGCCAGCAGCAGGAGATAATCTGGTGGGGTTGCAAGAAAAAATTGCCTGAACTGTAGATAAAATACGAACTCCTGCTGCAGAACATCATACAAATGCTGAAGATGCTGAAAAGATGCCAGAGCTCCCTGTGTTGCAAGCTGGAGGCATGAGGTACACACACCACTGTCCTGCCAAGCAGCAAAGGAAAACAATTGCAGGGTTTGATCAAGCATAGCTACAGTAAGTGACACTGGGGACCTTTCATCTACAGAACAGTCAGAAAGCATGGCCATTTGTGGAGAGTCTTCACTACAGTGATCCTTTCTCTGTTAATCAAGAGTGAGGATGATTTAGATGGAGAAGAAATACAGGGATGAGAAGTAACAAGACAGTAACTTGGTCTTTTATAAGTCATCCGCTTAAAGAGTGAACTTAGCCCATGCAAAATATTTCTGCAGCCAAAGCTCACAGATTATGTCACCATCAGCTTTGTTCAGAGACATTTATCATAACTGGTAGAAAAATGAAGAAGTATAAAACATCACACATTTAGAAAATAATGCTGAATTAAGAAGCCATTTACAATTGTCTAATACAGGTAAAAGACAATTATGTATAACAAATTTGCAGATAAGTGAATGCAAAAGTAAGATAGATGCATTTATCAGAAAATGGAAGCAAGTGAAAAAATAAACTGTATTAGTAACAGTTTGCTACCTTTTTAGATGTTCTGCCCTTTCAACCTGGTGCTAGTCAATGTGACAGAAAAACAAAACATTGAAGAAAAACATGGAAAATGTACTAACCTCTAGAAATCTCAGCAGATTCATAGCATTAAGACTTTGTGCTCTAAATTAATCAAAATAAATGAGTTTATTAAAAAAAAAAGTACTGTTGAGATAAGGTAAGGAAGGCTCGGATTAGGGGAGGGCTGAGGTTGGCAGTAAACAGTTATGCTGGTGAATATGGGGGGACATTTATCTCCCCAGAAAACAAATGTGAGCTGATATGTTTCATATATGGATGAAATAAACTCTTAAAAAAAAAAAACAAACAAACAAAATCCCAACCAAAACCAGAAATTACAATGCCTGCCAACACACACTCTCATTCAACATCATAGTGCTTAGGAAGGCCATACACTAAAATCAGTATGTATCTTCATCTTTTTTATTACTATGCCAGTATTAATCAACAGTACCTACAGCTCCAGCGTTTCAGTTCTGTCAGAAATTGCATAGAGAAGCAAAAGATATGATACTAAAATATGCATTAAATATACATGAATATGATATGGAAAAGCTCTTATATGAATTTTAAGATCACATTCATGTACAATACTGTAAAATCCATTTAGGCTCAAACACCTCATTGTTTCAAACCATAGAGGGGTTGCTGTTGAAACATATTAACTCCACTTGAGCACAAACAGCCATTCTCTGGGCAGTCCATTAAAACCTACCCTTTCTTAAGCTCAAAGAGACTTCTGACTGTTTAGTTCCCTTGGGAAATATTAAAAAAAGAAAACCCCAAGCTACAGAGAAAAATCATAGCATGTCACAGCACTTAATAATAGCTACAAATGCAGTAATTTTAGTTTGCATTAGCTTGATGGGATAAATATTCTGAGGTACTCAAGACCCTTCGGGAGAAGCGTCACAGTGATAAGTCATAGTATGAAATTGCTATTTGAGTGCTGAATACCAATTATTTTTGATTTACTGTAATTTACTGTTGAACCCAGGAGTTTACCCAAAGCAATCGGTGTATGTTTTAAAAGATACGTCAAGGACTTGAGATATGAAATATCCAGGAACAGCAAGAGAAAGAGAAACATCCTCAGACAATGTACTAGTCAATTACATCTACCATATGTATAAAAAATTATGGGGGAAGGGTGAGAAAAGAGGCACTGAGTATGACACATACCCAGACAATTCTGCATCCAGGAAACTGCTGTTCTGCAAACTAATACAACTATATAAATTATTTTTGAGTGAGTTCACACCTGCAAAGTGTTCTTGCAAAGAACTGAAGTACAGGTGGAATGAGAGCCCACTCAGTCATGCTCACTACATTGTTGTTGCATATAGTCAAGGAGATTGTCTTGCTAAATGGAGCAGGTCAGAAAACAGAAACCAGAAAAAATCAGGTTTGGGGAACAATCTTCTTCTTGGACCTGTTCAGGTCATTCCACCCTGGCCTTTTAACATGTTTCTCATGTTTGTGGGCCAACCTCTCCCCCTCCTCCAATCAATGTCCTGATCAAGGAACTTCAGTGTAGCTGTCTGGCCCAGTCTTTTGGAGAGCAGATATTATCCTGGAGTGGGACTCTATGCACCCAGCTTCAATCACCTGAACATTAATTATGCAGTCAAAGCTGGCTGCTATAGGCACCCAACACCATCGGTGATGAGAGAGAGGTACCAGCAAGAAGTAATGCACAGCAGTTCCTGATTATAAACTAGAAGAAAATATGCCTTTCTCCATAAATTACAACGGTGAGTCAAGAATTTTGGTTGTTAATCTGTTAAACTTGATATGCAGCTGTTTCACTGATTTGAAGTTAATCTAAAGCACAATCACATGTTTCCATGGTGGAGGCAAACCAGCTCAACTTTCAGAAAGTGAAGTATTATTTATTTAGAATACACATACCTGTTATGTAACAGGCTGTATTTGCAAAGTTTCTGCTTGAAGGTATGAGTAGTTTAAGGCTAAATCCACGCTATACTGCAAATGGGAACTTCTACCCATGACAAGTCCAAATCTGTTCTGCTCCCATGCTACAAGACAACAAGCCCTTGATCAGGGCACAGGATGAAAGAGTATTAAGGAAATAAGTAGTGAGAAACTTTCAGATCTCTGCTGTCCAAAGCCCACTAAAGGGGGATATTATTTCCACTGTCACTTCCTATCCTGTCAGCAACACCTCTGAACCTTCAAGGAGCATCTAGTTGATGTTCTTAGTCATGTCATTTAGCTTTTAGTAGTCCTGTGAAGAGCAGGGAGTTGCACTCAACCTTTATGTGTACTTCCAACTTTACATAATATGAGATTCTGTGAATCTTGTACCTGGTCCTTCATAGGATATAATAACGGCCTTTGCAGGTGCAAATGAAAAGCTAAAACGTTATTAATTTCCATCCTACAAGCTCTCATTCTGGTTGTGGCCTCAAATTCTTTCTTAAGTCCAGTAAAATTCTCTCCTGTGCAACTCTGTATATTTTCTGCAACCAGTGAGTTAATCAGTATTTTTTCAGATATTTTTTGTCTGCATTGAAAAAGTAAATACCTGCAGAAGTTACCCAACAGACTTCATGTTATGAAAAAGTATCTTTTACCTGATCAATATTGTCAAAAATGCAACCAACCAGCAAAGCTAACTATAATACCTGCAATACTTATACAGAAGACCTTGAAAGTCTCACAAATCTTGGTTCCATACCTCATCATTACATGTCTGTATTTCTTTTATTTTACAATGCCATTTTTATGACATGTCATGTAAATATAAATGTCCTCTGAGCTGATTTTAAATATCCAATGCTGGAAACTAGAGTTATTGTGATTGAAGAACTTCACTTTAACAAGTTCAAGGAGCTCATTCTACATTTTTAAAATAATAGAAATTTTGAACTGCTACCTATGAAGCAAAATTGTTTAAAAAGAACTTGATGACTGAGTGAACAAGATGAACCAAGTTATCAATCTACTGTTGTTGCAAACAAGACCACACACAATAGGGGCTGTCAATCATTGGAGCAGGTTGTCCAGGGCAGTGGTAGGGTCACCATCTCTGCAGAGATTTAGGAAACATGTACCTCTGGCACTTTGGAACATGGTTCAATAGTGGGCTTGGCAGCGCTAGCTGGACTCAATGATCTTGTGCGTATTTTCCAACCTAAATACTTTAATGATTCTATGCATTACTGAGATGGAGGGAGGGAGGGATAGATAGAAGATCTATCTGAAAAACTGTGTCTTCTTTTGCACTTCCAAGTACAAGACAGAGACCCATATTTTTGAGAATTCTGGAAGAGAGGAGGCCACTAAGACAGGCTGTTGGAGTAGAGTGACCATGAATAAAGGCTAAAGGAGCTGGAATAGTTTACCTGAATGTACTGATTACAGGAATAGGGTGCTAGTTTAGCACTATGTGGGTGTGACCAAGGTGTGTATTCCATCCCAGCCTACCCCCACTCCCTGTCATTTCTGGTGACCTGCCCAGTGCACATCAGGCTACAAGCTGGGTGTTAGATGAGANTTGTTTAAAAAGAACTTGATGACTGAGTGAACAAGATGAACCAAGTTATCAATCTACTGTTGTTGCAAACAAGACCACACACAATAGGGGCTGTCAATCATTGGAGCAGGTTGTCCAGGGCAGTGGTAGGGTCACCATCTCTGCAGAGATTTAGGAAACATGTACCTCTGGCACTTTGGAACATGGTTCAATAGTGGGCTTGGCAGCGCTAGCTGGACTCAATGATCTTGTGCGTATTTTCCAACCTAAATACTTTAATGATTCTATGCATTACTGAGATGGAGGGAGGGAGGGATAGATAGAAGATCTATCTGAAATCCAAGTACAAGACAGAGACCCATATTTTTGAGAATTCTGGAAGAGAGGAGGCCACTAAGACAGGCTGTTGGAGTAGAGTGACCATGAATAAAGGCTAAAGGAGCTGGAATAGTTTACCTGAATGTACTGATTACAGGAATAGGGTGCTAGTTTAGCACTATGTGGGTGTGACCAAGGTGTGTATTCCATCCCAGCCTACCCCCACTCCCTGTCATTTCTGGTGACCTGCCCAGTGCACATCAGGCTACAAGCTGGGTGTTAGATGAGATAAAGAAAAAGAGGCAACCCTTTGAGGCAGGGTAGTTGTGNCCGAAAGGGTGAGAACAAACCTCCCTCCTCCGCTACAGCAGAGGGAAAAAATGTCTCCAGCCAGGTAAAAATTTATAAACATTCGGGCTGCAAGGTCAAGTGAGCCACTTTGAAGAGTCCTCCTGGCTGCAGTTTAAAGGTACAAAAAAACTTCAGGCAGGCAACGGGGAATACAGGATTGTCACAGAATCACCCCAAGACACTTCCATCTCTGCATATGTAAGGATATTGCTATGGGTTGTACTAAAATTTCAATCCCTCAATGAGGTATTTCTTGTACCTTTTCTCCCTGCCCTCTGAGCACTTTAAAACTCAGGGGCCAGCTGCAGTTCTTGTGCAAGGACCTGCTCAACAAGGTCTTGCTATTAGAGAAGAATGTTTTAGATCTTTCCAGACAAAAACTACTACATCACACTTGCAGCTTGTGAGTTTCAGTAATTCAAATGAAGCATTTTTAAATTTTCTGAGATGCAAAAACATTCTGCATGTACAGACGAAATCCAAAACCTTAATTAGGCAAAGTAGTAACCTGATGCTATAATTCCTCTTGTGCTTTCTATGACACCATCAAACTCAGCACAATCTCTATGGTACTTCTTATATGCCTTTAAAACTTTTTTGTTGGCTTCTCCATATGAAATGATGGATATCAGTTCAAACCCTAATCAAGGACCTTCTTGAAATATGCTTCTTATCTTTTATCTGGCTCATAGATGGCTATTTCAGTTACAAATCTAAATAGCGATAAAAAATTGAACACAGTCAATATGTCTTAATTTTTCAGTTGATATCTAGTAAATAAATTATGGATAGATGTAGAGAACTTTAAAAAAGTCCAGTTATCTTTGCAACTCAAGTGTGCCATAAACAGTTGTAGCAAATCAGACTTGTTCAGAAAGCGTTTGCTTGGAAAAGCAATCATCAGCATGTTCCTGTACCTCGCAGGAACCGTCAGGGATTTCCTTCAGATGAAGCTCAATAACAGTGCAGCCTGAGAACACATGTAAACCAAAGTACCAACAGCAGGAAGAGTGTTTGAGACCAAAATCAAATAAATGCATAGAAATCATGAAACAGAAAAGCAAATGAGTATATGTATTGGGTCTGATCAAGG
>VZRX01006209.1:0-23127 GCA_013398075.1 Notiomystis cincta
TTCTCTAAAAAACATCGACAAGTGGATATTTTTTCATTCTAATATAACTCTTCTGGTCTAGTTCCTTCCATTTTATAAGACCATATAACTCTAGCCCCAAAGTAGCTATTTTGTATTTGGCTATATATCAATATCACGTCTTTAACCACGTAAGCACTGTTTTTTTCTTTCTGACTGAACACTCTTCTTGACCAATACAAACTGGGAAAAGGTGGTTTACCAAACCAGATAGACTGATGGACTGATACAGCTCAATAGTTCCTATTTAATTGCTTGTGTTTTTTCTTCTGGTTTTTTTTTTTTCCTTCCCTCATTTCAATTACAATACTGTAAATTGTTTTTAGTTGTTCCTGATCAAGCCTTCCTCACCTTCCAGCATAACTTGGTAATTCTAGGAAGAAAATTGCATTATTTTAAAACTTTCCCTGTTACTTGAGTAAGAGAGTCCCTAAATGTCCATTCACCAGCAAAGGAAGCTGACAAGTTCTAGGTCTAAAACTTGACTTCCTCACCAGCTCCTTTGTGGAACTGTCTTAGAAATGGGATTCATGGGGGGAAATGGGTAGGTGTGACTGCAGGAAATTACATATAGTGGTTATTTATTTGCCCTTTTTAAATGTTTAATTGTTCTTTAATATCTTTTGCTAGCAAGAATGAATGCATTGGCAGAGATGTGCAGAGCTAAGATGAAGGCTTAGAAATGGCTAAGACTTTATTACCAAAGGAAGGCTAAGAACAGTGCACAGGTGTTTAACCTGTGATATGTATAATTCATGTTTGACAAGATAATCTGTTTGGGGTTTTGTTTTCTGGTTTTTTTGTTTGGGGTTTTTTGGGGGGGGCTTTGGATTTTTTGTTTTTGTTTTTTCATAGATACATTAGCATCAAAAGAACATTAGAAAAACTAATAAACTATTCTAAAAGCACAAAGACCATTAGTGTTCCTCTACATCTTTAAATCTTTCCATGACATGAATCAATTTCTTCCTTCCTAAAAGCAGTTTCAGAAAATAAGCCATAGTTCTCTACACTGAATGAAGGATACGAAGCTTGTCTGTATATGTGGTATGTATGTATATGTATATATTTATCTGCTGTCCCCCCTCAACCCTGCCATTTTCAGGGAAAAAATCCATTGTTTTTTTCATGTTGTTTCTTAGTCTAAAATAAAAAATATAACAGCTTTATTATCAACACTGCAATATAAGTCACTGAACCTAGTAAAATATTGTAGTAAAAAGACACTGCAAGTTTTCAGCTCTCTGATGGTGGATATATGGTTTTCACTGGTTTTGTTGGTAAAAATTCTACCAACTGAATTGTGGGTGGAAGGTACAAAATTTGTGTTGGCAAAACAGAATATTTATTTACAGCTCATATGGATGTGGTTTATAAGTTGTTTCTTCAAGAAAATGAAAAATACACTTTTTATTTTTCTGTGTGATGCTTTGCATTCATTATAAATGAAGGGTTTTTTAAACATTTGTCAGTATGGTTTGGAATTACCACATATCAGTAGTTACTATGGATGATTAAAATTGTTGAGGGAAAACCTCTTTAGCATATTTCAGACTTCATGTACGCATCGATCTCTAAGACAGTGAGATGTGTACTGCATTTTAATCATATTACACCGCCTTTGTATCACGCAGAACTATTTCCATTGAAGTCTGAAATGAGTCTGGCATGACCCAGAGTCAACATGATAATATGTTCTTGATATCCTTTACATGCTGATCACAGTTTAGCTGCACTAAAGTATTTTGTCAAGTTGTGTTCATTTTCTATAGGTGTTAATATATTTGGCGATGAGAGTTCAAATTGTTACTCTTAAATTAGTGTTGAATTTGGGTTGTCAACTCTAAATTGAGCAATTTCACCAACTGTTGCAGGATGCTGTAGCAAACCTTTGAGTTAAACTGTGCTCCTGTGTGTTGAGCACTGTAATTTAATAAGAGGCATGCTGTAGCTACTTGTCTTTGTCCTGGGAAAAGATGGGAATATGTTGATATTGCTATGACTTTAAAAGCTGAAATAGAGACAGGGTAACCTAAAAGGACTGGTTTGTCTCCCACTTCCTTCCCCTTGTCTGTTGAGTCAAATCCTTACCAAGATTTTTCTTGGCCTGTTTTAACATATTTTAACACAAATTCCACTTTCTTAGATATCTTCATAATTTAAAGACAAGCGCAAAACAGCAGCCCTCTGTTAGGGAGACATGTTCCTCTTGCTCCACATTAAAGAAATGCCAGTGGTCTCACTAGGTGCTCTCACAAAAATAAACCAGGTTGTTTTAGTCTGGTTTGGTGGTTTGAAAGGGAGTGGTGTTTGGTTAAAGAGCTGAATGCTGGATAAGCTCTTGTAGGATCACTCATTTGTTTTTGACTTCTCACTTTTGGATCTCTAAGAAGATGTATTTGCACTCCATAGTCTGCTTTTCTACTTGTTTCAAGATTCAAGTGAAAACATGAGATCTCCACAAAAGAGGAGGGTAAGAGGTTCAATTTTTTTTTCTGTTTCTTCTTCATTTGGACAAAATGTGGGCTTTTTGTCATTTGCAGAGTCTTACAGTAGTAACAGCAGGATAACCATCATATGTAATTGTTTAGTACAGCAGTCTGGGTTTAAACTTCTGTTTGATTAAACGCTGTTTGTAAACCACTACTGTAGTCATAATTAGTATGAAACATGTAGGAATTACATATACAGCATCCTTTGGCAATCTTTGCACAGGGTAGTGCTGGTTACTGGCTGGTCCTGTTGCTTTATTGAAGGTCTTTGCTGCAATAGCTCTTTTCATTCAGATCAAATGTAGACACATACCTTCCAGTTTCATGATCAGCAACCCAATAGAAAGAAGTGGCCTTGTAAGGTTGCAGGCTTTTTCTTGAGTCCCTGAATACGCATCAAAAGGGTGACTGAACAATTTCATTATCTTTACGTATGTAGGAGGAGGGAAGAGTAGTAGAAATGTGCATGTGTGTTGGAGTCCCTGCAGACCTCCAAGACTAAATTGCATGGCAGGAGTTGATGAGTTTTGATCTTTGCAAACAGTAACCTCTGCAAGTATGTAGAAATGTAGGTAAGGGTCTGCTGATTGCCACTTCTGCTTCATATCCTTGCAATATTCAGCACTTCTGCTTACCACTCCATATTGCAATGTAGACATACTCAAAATAACAGAGAGAAAATTCAGATAGGAAATCAAGGCCAGGTATAAAACATTCTTACATTTTTTAAGAAAAGCCTATAGCAAGATTCTAAGTAGGACGGTATTGGAAAAGATGCTTGGAATGGAAGGAAAGGGACTATCTCCTGCTGTCTGCCTTCCTGCTGTGCATGTATTCAGGGCTTTATGTTAATAGAGGAGTTTGGAGAAACTGGTTGCACCCTAGATTTTTCCTTCTAGTAGGAGCAGCCCCCAGAATCCTGCAACATGCTGAGGGCAGGAGAGCAAGAGGAATCTGCTTCATTCCCCAAATGTATTTTAACACAGACATTTTGGTCAATGTTGTTAACTATGTGATACCCATGATACAGGAGTTCCCATGACAAACACACTGGTATCTAACCCTGAACAGCAGGGTTAATCTCAACCCTTCGGGGTTAATTAAGAGGTAATTGCATGGGCCTCAATTAATCCCTGTTTAACTCAGTTGCATGCGATGGAAAAGCACTAGAGATTAATTTGGCATACTGCCTCATTAAATTCATTAATTTCATTAAATGTGAAAAAATATTTTAAGTGTGAGGTAACAGCTGTGACTCTTCTGCTCTGTGACGGGATCTAGCAGCACTGGACAAGACCTTAAATACTTATCATAAGGCTATAGATATCAGTGTGTTTGGCTGAGTTAGCGAACTGCTGTCTCTTCCTCTCAGTGGCTACAGAAAATGTTTAAGATACCAAATCACACAGTACTAAGGAACTGGTCCAATGGAGGAGTACTGGCTTCTTGAATCCCTGATGATTTTGGTGGGAAGGACAAATGCTTCCTCCCTCTCTGAATCAGACCCATGATGGCTTATGTGAGAGCATGTGCTCACGGGGTGATATGCTACACAACATACTCTGCTTGGTCTTAATTAAAGTTATAACTGAGAGGATGCAGAAATGTTTTGTCATTACTCTGCAGATTACTGAAATCTTAACTAATGAGATTTGACTCTAACATCTGCTGTAATAGTAAATTTAGAGCTAGATGAAAAATTCATACCCATTAAATGGCTTAGCACTGAAAGTATGGTTAAAACAGCCCAACGTCAGTCTCTGTAGATGTTATTTCTGAGTGTTGAGTAAACACCTGGCTGAGTGGGACAGGAGGGCTCAGATGAGAGGTTACTAGATTTTCTCTGCTTGCTTTGGTTGGTTATGCCCCTAAAACCCTGACCTTGCCCAATACCTGCACAAACCACAAAATACTCTGGTTTTGCTGACTTTCTCTGTTAGGTTTCCTCCAAACCACAAAACCTGGATGTGCTGTACCTACAGTGTATACTCAGTATGAAAGTTGACTCAACTTCTGCTGCAGCACACTATACCAGGCAGCTCTCAAGTGATGCTGCTGCAATTTATCACCGTAAACTGTTTCATATTGGAACAAACAATACTCATGAGGCAATCTGGATTCAAATCAATTCAAAAGTGCATAACTGAAAAGTGAGCAGTCTCTTTGTGTTGTTTCTTTTAACAAGATTTTATGATATGACTAGACTACAAATAGCTCTATTCATGATAAAATGGCAACTTTGCAAATTGTATATGCTAAAAGCTATTTGTTGTACAAGCTGTTCTGGAAAAAACTCTTAAATTAAATCTTCTCTGCCAGGGGCATAGGAGGTGTCAATTGTGTGGGTCCTGGCATTGGTGTCCCACTTCAGGAGTCCCATGGCTATGGGGGCAGGGGTGAGAAAAGACCATCTCATTGAAAACCCTTTAATTGAACAAAATTAAACACTCCAGGGTGCTAGAGAAAAGGACAAGTCCAGTTGGGGACAGTTTTCCAATCTGGTGAGGAAATATTTGAGGGTGGAGGCAAAGAGGTGGCAGAATTGCTTTTGGTCCTAACCATTTGCATTTGACACTCTGGAGCTCCTGATGAATGCTTTCCCTTTGAAGTCACAGCAATATCATCTTCCTCCAAAATACCCAGAAATACCTCCACATTAATGTCCATTAAGACTGCTGCTGTTATCCTTCAGAGAGATGCTGTCTTTTCAGCATGATCCCAGACATAGCTGTGGATGGACTTATTTTAAGGATGAATGAACTACTGAAAGAGACCTAATATGTTTTTGTACCTCAATCAATGTAATTTATGGTATGGAATTAATGCATCTTCCCTGTAGACATTACTACAGCAACTTACACCTGTTTTCGGAGACATATATTTCTTGAATATTTGTGTAGTGGACTCAAACACCAAATGACACATCCTACCATGCAAACAAATGCTTTTGCCACCAGAAAGGGAGAGTAAATTATTCTTCAAGAGTAACTCCTATAAGATATATAAAGATGCTAACTGCAACCTGCCAATAAAGCTTTAAAATAGCTATGGGAGGATCTCAGAGCCAAGGAGAAGAATTATAGTTATATTTTAATGCACTTATCATATCATTCCAATTCCTACCTCCAAGTAAAGTTATGTTTCTTGGAAAGAGCACTATTTGCTCTGAGCCTTTCTTTAAAAATTATTTTTACTTTCATAATAATAATTATAAGTACATTGGAGGTTAAAAGCTATCTGCAGAGTACTTAGAAGCTCTTGAGGAGAATTTGGATCTGAATATGAAGTCATTTATAGGTTCAAATTTCTACTGCACATATGTGATACACCTAGAAAATTAATAGTACACGTAGAGGTGCAGCATAAGATGTGAAAACAGCTGGAGGGAGGGATTAAGCATCTGAAGATGAAGCCTCAAAATTTTCTCAGCTGCCATTTAACTCTACAGTGGCCTAGATCAGGAGGAAGATTGTGTCAACAGAAATTTGAGGTATATTACATTCTGTTTCTGAGTAACCACAGAAGTTGCCTGCTTTTGGTAGGCATAGATTTAATTCGGCATTAAGCACTGCAGGAATTCACAAAATGGGCTGTTTTGTGAGACCAGTTCAGTATAATGAATATTTTCTGGATGCTTCCACTGTAGTGAACTCTCAGTCAGAGTCTTGGCATCTATCTGTCTTGTTTTCAAGCCCTGATGTAGCAGAGCTGGTAGTGCAGCCTACTCTGCCCATCTGAAAAAGCAGTATTTAGAGCACATGTCCAGAAAAGGGAAATGGAGATTTTGCACTTCTGCAGCAGGGAGTCAAATCTTGTATATCTTGTAATAAATGGCCTAATTATTTGGATTAAAAGTTCAGTGAAATAGAGAGACTCTCTATTCCTGCTGTTATGTGCTTCTAAGTGTGAAAGATTTGAGCAGCCTGGGGTCCTTGTCCTGAGGCTTAATTAGCTCTTTCACTCAAGGATTGATTCCTGTAAGGAAAACAGTCCCTGACAGAGGAATGGAAGTGCAGACGTGTGCCCCCTGGTAAAAAGGTTGTGCTGGCTTGGGGCTGTTTCTCCCCTCGCTAGCATGCCTTGAGGTGCTCTGTGCAATGGGGTCACAAGTCAGCAGCACAGAGGCAGCACACAGTTGCCAGCAGTGGGATAGCTAATTGATTTCCCTCTATGAAATGGAAATGCAACCTGGATTTGCTGTCTCCCATGTCTATGTGGTGCTCACTGGGCTGCTGAATAAAAAAATAGGAAAACTGAAAGAGGAAACAACCTTGTTCCAACTCAGTTTTCTTTTAAGGTGCCTTCCGTCTAACAGAGTAGAGCTCAGGCTATGCCACCCAAGCGTTACTTCTCAAAGATTATCTGTTCATCTTTCAAAGGCTGACTGCAGTCCCAGATTAAAAGTCTGGGGAGGCATGAAGCCCTCTTCAAACACCAAGAAGGTGCTGGGAAGAGATGGTATATAGTAGATCTTAAGCTAGACCTTCACATACAACATTATTTGGCAAAGGCAAAAGAGTGGGCACTTCTCTTTCCTCTTCCAGCCTTTAAGTCAAAAAGGTCTCACAGATGGGAGGGTGCAGGGGTGCTGGGGGGTAGATGTCAGGGCAAGGAAGGCCAAAGGCATAGCAAGAGTTTACAGGATGACTTGTGTGTCTCATGGAAACAGAGGCAGGCACGAAGTGTCCCAAGCAGTACTGTTTGGGTCTGTGGTGCAGACAGGTGCAGGCTGTGGATGGGTGATAACAACATAAAAATATCAATGGAACAGAAGACCATAGGTGCTACCCAGAAATTGTGATGTTTTTCAGGTTGCAGCATGTTTAGATGCACTTGGAAACCTCACTCTAAATTTGTGCTTACTGTATGGACTACAAGAACAACAGAAAGACTAAAGACTTCATTAAAGACTAAAGCTGAAACAACTTATCTGGAATCTAATTCAATCCCTCAACTTGGTTTACCAGTATATTCTGTGCACTTCATCTGTATGTAGTATGATTATAATTATGATATCTTTGTTAGTCTAACTCCCCAGAACAAAAAAGTGCTTAGATATTAGCTGGCTATCTTCCTGGTTTTTAAAGCCAAATGTCTAATTAGAGCACTTCTGTTTCTTACATTTATTTTCAGTTCTAGAGAGTGAAAGACAAGAAATCTCAACACAGCTGTGGCTCTTTTATAAACTTCAGCTTATTAGAGCTTCTGGGTCAAATTCTCTGGTGGTGCGACTCCACAGACTTACTTTCTGCTGGTGTAACTTCAGATATAAATATAATTCTCTGTACATCTGTCCGTATGTGTGTTCCTATGTATATACCAAACCCATAGCTGATATAAATCACTGTAGATCTTTTGGCTTCTGTGAAACTATAGTGATTTCTTACCAGCTGGGTATCCGGTCCATAGCATCTGGTTTTCCTTTTCCCTCCCTTAATAGCACTGATGAATCCGAATTCCTAAAGGAGGATAATACTAAATATAATTAGACAGGATATGTTCAAGAAGAAAATTTAATTTGAAGAGGTTTGCACAGAATTTTTATTGGCCTCAGGTGGAATGCTGGGACTTTGTCTTAATGAATCCTTTCTACAGATCCATTTCAAAAACTGCATTATGCTATTAGGTGATGGAGTGTACTTTAATGGTGCATTACACATATGTTTATTCAGTTGGATTTAAAAGTTCTTCTGTAAATTAGTATAATTATTTTGGGCTGTAAGAAAAGATGTAATAACCTAACCTGAAATTTTAAAATATTCACACAGAGAGAAGTTTATTTAATCTTTGGCACCTACATACATTTTAGAAAGTCCTGTTAGGAACCCAAATATGAGACTGGATTGGAGCTTTCTTCAAAATTGACTTGACGGTTAAGAACCTTTTATTTTTTTTTAATATTATTATGTCCATATTTTACTATTGTGCAATATTTTTTACTTTTAAAACCATATTTGGTTGTTGTCTTTTTACAGTGATTGTGTTAGTACAATATGTCTTGGTATTATTTAGCTAAAGCCTGTTAGATTTTGTAAATATGTTTAAGATACTGGGTGAAGTCTTTACTTTCTATGATTTATGATTCCATACCCATTTACCTTGTATCTTCAGAAGAGCTTGCTTATTTTTATTATTAATAATAACAGGCAGTATCTAGACATCATTTACCATGATATGATTTTATTCTAATTCAGATACAATGTTTGGAGCACTTGTATCACAAACAGAGTATCAGTTAAAGGAAAAAAAACCCAACACTTTTTTTGTTGGGTTTTTTTTCCCCATGAAGGTTTGTAGGGGTTGTCTTTGAGGCCAACATTAACAGGGGAAAGGCAAATAAAAAGTAAATTACTTCTGAGCTCAGGGAAAGGGGAGAAGAATTAGTGGAGCTGCTAAGTCTGTTTCTCTTCTTCTATAATTGTATTCAAAACGATGGAACCTTAACAAAGATGTATTGGTTCTGTTGTACAAAAGCTAGCTACAAGCTCCCTCTGTCCTGGCACGGCAAAATGAGATTTACAAGGTGATACAGTCATATGGAAATGGAATTACTTCCATGTCCCTGGTATTTTTTTACTGACTAATTACTGCTAGCAAAAGAGGTCACTTTTTTTTTTTTTGTACTTTCTCTGTTAACACTTCTTAAATTGCAAATCTGCATTGTCTTTTCTATGTGCATAAGACATCCCATCTAGCTGGTGATTGAGTTTTTGATGAATCTAGCATTGCAGTGAAAAATTACTTTGCAGCCATTTTGTATTCAGAGCATGCAATCAGGTAGCGAAATACAACTATTCAAAATGGTTAATGAAACTTGCAGAGCCCTGCTAAACACTGCAGACAAACAAAGCAGTAACCTGTACTGCCGCGTGTAGATTTACGGTTTGTTTAAAAAAAAAAATAATAATAATGAGATATTCTTCACAGAAATAAAATTTTAATAGGCCTTCCAAGAAAAGCTCAGGAAAGGATTTGAAGTGCCAACATATGATTGCTGCTGCCTCAGTATCAGGTGTTCAGGAAACATCTCTTGAGGTCCTGACATGGGAGTTAATCACTGGTTCACAACAAGTTTTATAACAGTTTTGAGCACCTTTGTCCAGAGTCCATGCGATGAATGAGTGCATCACATACTCTGATGCCATGTGATCTCTTTAATTTAATTAACAATTGTTTTTGTAGCTTGGGTACAACCACAGTGCAATCTGATCACAGTGACGAGAGAGGTTCTGTGCTTGTGCAGACAGATCTAATATTGTTACATAGCAAAAATAAATAGTTCGCCCAGCAGATGTTCCTTCATGTTGCAAGCCTGTTCCTTAATTTACATACAGGTGTAAATCTAATCTCTATTTGCTTCCTTTTTCAAATATTTTGCACCTTTGTGGCCTTGGAAACATTTACATTTTAAAACCAGAAAGGAGCCTGAACACCTGCTGTTTGGAAAGGAGTCTTAATTGGAGTGGGATGAGGAGAAAGAACATCGTGCCCAGAAGCAGTGATTGGGTCCTTCTCACAAAGCCTTTTCCCATCACTTTGAGCACTTCTTTAAGAGTATGTGTCTGGCTTCAGTGAGTAAGAGTCACTGCTAGACTGAATATCCTACCTTTCTGCTGCTTTTAGTATCCTTCAGGGTGAGAGTGGAGAGCATTTGCTTCCATAAAATTGAAACAAAAGCTCTGATGTGTGCTGTGGCAATAACCAAGTCTATATTCTTGCTGTTAGATACCATATTTTGTAAAGGCAATAAAGATAGTGGCCCAAAACCAAGTTTCAGAGTCCCTAGTATTTCAGACAACATAATTTTCCCGTGTGTCTCTGTTACTTGAAAGCATCCAACCTGAAGCTGGAAAGTAAGTAAAATATAGGCAGGAAGCTGATTTCTTGCCAGGATAAGAAATTCCTACTTATCCTTATTTTGTTTTGTGCTGTTAAAATAGCAAATACCACAATGGTTATGGTGTTGGGAAAACAGGGCTGAAACTCCAGGGACAGTGCTGTGTATATTTGCAGCCTTGAACTGAAGGAATATAATATGTGCTAAAGTGACTGTACCTTGGGTGAGGCTGTGGATTCTGGAGTGACCATTTAAAGAATAGATCTCTTCCCTGTGATTATAAGGGAGTTGGGAGATGGGGCCTTGTGAGCATCTTCTGCCCCTAAATTGAGTTGTGTACATCTTCCTCTGACTTTCCTCTCTTCTGCTCTTTCTGTAAGAAATTGAAAGTTTATTGTTGATAGCACCTTCTTTTCTCTGTGTGTGTGTCGTTTGTCTATGTGTCTTACCACAATCAAAATAATCTGATATTTTTCATGGTGAAGGAGCTGTCAGAAAGTGTGCAGTATCTCCAGAAATAAATTTTATGCTAAGCTGAGAAATCCTGTCAATCCTTAAGGCTAATTGATCCAGCATTAAAGGAGTTAAACCATTTTTAGGAAATTGACTGAAATCAGTAAAACAGACTCTGTTCTCACTATAGCTTCTGTCTAAAGAACTCCAGATTTTGTTTGAGGAATTCCTATTTGCAAGGGGATTGTAAGCAGAAATGTTAGAAACATAAAAAAGGAGGAATTTTATGGAAAGTAGAGGTGTTTGCAAGGTGTTCCTGAATGGGGCAAAATTCTTCCACAAAAAATGGTCTCTTCTCCACTTTCTAATTAGAGAGTTAAATTTGATTAACAGCATTCCTGTCACCTGAGCAGCCAGACTTGCATTTAAGGGGTATGTACAAACCCTGCAGAATCTACCCAGCAGCACTAATGTAGGACTAGGGTAGGTTTTACCCATGTGGCAGGACTAATGTGATTTTGGCTTACTGTAGCTGCCATGAGCGTTCGAGGTGATGTTTTATTTATATTTTCTTTTGAATTCCTTTTTGTTGACAAAGGACAAAAAGATTTCAAAGTGTGTTTACATTTAGTAGCCTGGACTACTCAAAACCTTGACTTTCATACCTCTTAGGAGAGGCTGATCTGGTTAGCTTATTAAAACGGAAATTGCTTAACAAAGCATGTACTAATGTTATTTGTTATAATTGAGTCCTGAAATAGTATTCTAAATGATACACAAGTCTATCTATCGGGACAGTAAGGGTGGAGGTTTTTCTTGTTTTTGTAGAACAGGTCAGATCTTAATGTTCTTATTTATTTATAGCCATCAGTATGACATTCAAGGAACACTCCCACAAACACATTTGAGTATATACTGTAAGTTCAGTTTTGTAGCAAGTAACCTTGTAGTTTGAGCTACAAGTAAGGGCCATGAAATCCCAAACAGAAAGTGTTAAGATGAAATTTTCCTTAGAAAATGACTGTCTGTGGTTGAAAATGGCATCAAAATTTCCTGGAGTTTATTAAAATTTTTATCTGGAAAGGTCTCAATTTTGACTGCTAGATAAGAACCAGTTGCTCCACTAGAATCCTGTTTTTAGATTTGAATTTTTCACAGGGAAAAGCCTCATTTGCAAAGGTGACTAGGTACATTTCTCTAACGTATTTAATTTTGATTATAAATTGACACAAAAAATGAGTTTTTCTTTATGATCAAGCTGCAGGAGTGTGCCAGATTGGACACAAATCCAGGAGGAAACAACCCAGAAGGGAGTCTCTCTCCTCTCTCCTGCCAGCCAAGCAAGCAGGTCCCGGCAGCCCCCACCCCTCACGGGTTCAGGAGAAAGAATTTCTCAAACGAGAGTGAAAAAAACCCTGTTTATTTAACAAAGTGACTTCCCCTCCCCCTTCACAGAGGTGGAGGTTGATGGGTTCCCCACAGTTCTCTCACGTGTCCAAGGCCCAAGCCCAGCCGGGCCCTGCCGGGTCGAGGGGTCTCAACCACGAGTCCTGGAGACGGTGAGCTGGTCTCGGATGAAGGAAACGAGCCGAAAACCGTCCAGAAAGGAGCAGAAGCCGCAGAAGCAGATCTCCGTTCCTCTCCAGCCGACAGCTGAAAAGAAAAGCTTGAGAGCAACCCCCCTCCTCCTCTGCTACCAGCAGAGGGAAAAAAGTCTCCAGCCGGGCAAAAGTATGTAAACATTCCGGCTGCAAGGTCAGGCGAGCCGCCGTGAAGAGTCCTCCCGGCTGCAGTCTGAAGGCACAAAAAAAACCTTCCAGCAGGCGATGGGGAATACAAGATCATCCCACAACAAGGAGGGAGATATTTTCTTCTACTCAGAATCACTCTCAAAAGACTGGCCAGTCCATGTAACGATGCAATCTATGCACACAGATATAGAGGAAAAGACAGACAACTTTCATAAGAATAGTTATTCCAAAACGATCTACTACAAAAGCAAACCAATGGAGTTGCAATGACTATTTAGAAATGTTGTTTCGCTTAGAATCAGGCTAAGAATACAAAGGAAACACCCAGACCAGGAAACTGATGCACTTAATTAGATCTTGAACTTGCATGCAGTTTAAGGATGGCTTGGGCTAGTCTTTCTCCCTTTTGTGTGCCTTTTTGCAGAGAGTAATTGGCGGGGGCAATTGAATTACTTCATTTATCTTTCCAGAATCTGAGTCTGCTGCTACAGGCTGTCAGCTACCAGCAAACAAGCACTTCATTTAAAATACTGTTGAAAAGTTGGGTTCAGTCCTGTTGCATCTGGTATGCAGATGGGATGCTGCTTTTTTGTTCAAATAAACAGAAGAAGCAATTAAGCCCCTTTTGGAGTAAGATATCTGAAACAATAGGAGGCACCATCTGAAATACAAGCTCAATCAGATACTGAGTCATGTGGATTAGCAGAGTTTTATAAAATGTTGAATGCAAGCATAGACTGGATAAGTGCTGTTTGGGGCCTTTTTTTTCTTTTCCCTTGTTTTTGAAGTTGTCTGGGTATGAAAAAAGATATGACCTGGTGAAGGGATGGCAGCAAGAGAGGACAGAGAAAAGTGTCCTGAAGTTCCCAGTTCATTATTCAGTTTGCTGTGCTACCCTGAAACACCAAAGACATGACAGCAGGCTTTGCCTTCCTCTCTGGCAGTGCTGTGTAGGACCCCAAGGCCCCACAGACTGTCACTGCTGCAGAACAATTGCAGATGATTCCCTCTGCCTATGAAAAACCAACTGACACACAAAGATTTCTTATCTCTGTTTTCTGATTGCAAGCACCCCATCGACTCAGCCACATGTTTGCATCTCTAAGTGTGATTACTCTTCTTTATACACTTGCAATTAGTTTCAAAGAAAAAGCAATTCTATAATTTTTTTTTCTGTTTTTTTTTTCTCTTTGGCTGTTGCTGACTGGTTTTGGCAGTATGATGTTTTTGTCCCAATAGAAGAGACTTATGCATAGGAATATATGTGCAGCACAGAAATATATACAAAATACTCTTAGGGAAAAAAATTGTTTTAAATGATACATTGGTTGTCCTCAAGAATGCCATACTGGCATGTGAAGTGGCAAACATATGTACTCACAGTTTTGGAATTTGTTGTATCTTGTTTTAAAATAACATTTTGCATGTGTCCCATTAAGTTACATCTCAGTGAAACAGATAAAATAGTCTTCATCTTGCCTTTTCAAAGAGTGTGTGGTATTTAACACGACAGCATAACTTCTCATGTTTTCCAGTGAAATGTGGAAGATTTTTCCCCAACAGCTCCACCTGCCTATCTTGGAAGAGCTGGGTATGAACAAAGATATGATCAGAAGGAGGGATGGTAACAAGAGAGGATAGAGAAAAAAGCCCTAAAGTTCCCAGTTTGTTATGCAGTGTCCTGTACCAATGCTCCATTTTAATGGAAGACAAGAAGGTTTCCTGGCTGAGACATTACCACTCATCCTCCAGATTCTAAGCTCATGTCAATGGCAGTGCAAATGATTGACCTCTACTTTTAAGGTCATGCAGAGGAAAACCATTGACCTTGAAATAAAATTGTTTTATTATTGTTAACATTATGACTTTCTTTTTATTAAATGGAGAAAAAAATATTTCTGAACAGAAATAGAACAAAGCATTATAATACTTTTTTGGGAAATGTATCAAAGTTTTTGACATCTACAACTGCTAGGTACAAAAGCAAAATCAGTAAATGTAAGGGGCAGAAACTATTTACCTAATTCAGCTTCAGCCTGCAAATAGCTTTTGTAATCCTATAATTGTGTTATAAAAGCTGAAAAATAAGGAAATATCTGAAACAAAAAGGGTTTATTATGCAGTAAAATCCTCCTTACTGAATCAAATTACATACATGGTGGGGAAAAATAGGTGATCTTTCTGATCCAGAAACTGCCTGAAACTTGGTTTGAGAAAAATCCTGTTAGCTCCTCCATTAGTCTAATTATAAGAGGTACTATGTCTCTTCTTATAAAGTTTGTTATGTACAATATAGTACAGAGTTAAAATATATAAATCAAAATCTTTACATATAAAACTTTGTAAATAATAGAGAAAAAAAGTTCAAGAAAATAATTGGGGTAAGGTCAGAAAAACAAGAGTTTTTGGAGGGTTTTGATTAAAATTAAATATAAAAGTTTTCATTAAGTAAAATTCTACCTGATTCTACCTGAAGGAAAACAAAATTATTTTCTTTCAGTTTTTGGTAATCTTTTGCTTTATTTAATTTCTACAGGTCCTGTTAAAAAGAATTACACTCTTAAAGTTAAAAATCAAGTCTTTTGCAAACAAGTAATATTTCTGACACATTTTGCTTAAAATGTCAAAGTGAAATGTTTCAGCTCCCTTAATGGGTGTTACCATTACTTTTATCAGTAGGAAATCGGTAGGTGCATTTATTTGCGAGTAAGATCTGCTTTCTCCATCAAGACTTTGTTTAGCAATGTTGGTATTTAACTGCCCTCCCCTTAAAACCAGTTCTACTAGAGTTCAAACTGTATAGGACTCCAGACTGTTAAATAATG
Organism: Notiomystis cincta; assembly: GCA_013398075.1. Classification (NCBI taxonomy): domain Eukaryota; kingdom Metazoa; phylum Chordata; class Aves; order Passeriformes; family Notiomystidae; genus Notiomystis; species Notiomystis cincta. The sequence continues at coordinate 15,377 of VZRX01006209.1, forward strand.
CATAAAATTCAGTGGTTCTGACATGCCTTTGGATTTCCATCTGTGCATATAATGACTTTGCACTATATTCTTGTCTATATATTGGTGCATTTACTTCTGCTTTTGTTAATCTTACAATACGCTGTTGAGATCTGACTTTTGCAAGCTCCAATGAAAATCCCTGTAGGAACAATATTTATACTTAAAAAAATTAATGAAGCCTGTGGTTTATTCTCATCTTAAAATCTTGATGGTGCAGCTTTCAGGATGAAGAGAGCAAAACCACAAATGGACTCAAGTGGAGCAGTGTTTAGGCAAAAAACTGATATTATACAATCTTGTTCAGAATCCATTCCATTGATAAATATTCTACTGCAAAAATGAAGAGAACATTAGATAAAGGCAGAGGGACCCTTAAACTTCTTTAGTTCATCAAACTGTTGTTTACTTGGTTGCTTTATTAAAAGATTCCATATTTTTAATGTAAATCACAGCAGGTTCCTATAGCAAGTACTCCTAAGCTTACCTCACCTCTTGTGGTAGGTTTCCTGGGGCCAGCCAAATGGAATATGCTTCCAGATGACTCCTATTCATCCAGCAGCAAGTCTGAGGTTTGTTTTAAATGCTGTTGAAACTCAGAGCTGAGCAAACTGAAGCATAAGAATCAAGTATGAATTTGCTATACTATATTTTTCATGAACCTGTAGAGCAGCAACTGCTAAATTTCAAAATGAATACACATCAGCTAAGCCTAGGGCTATGAAGCCTGACATCACCCCTCCACCCCAGTCCCAAGCCCTGACATGTGCATCTTTCCCGGCTGTTTTGAGGTAAGCCATCTCCCAGGCAACCCGTTTCCACCATCTCTCCCTTGCTCTCCTCTTTTCCCTTCATATGTAACCTTGCAGCTGAGCATTGCTGGCCTATTTAAGGGTGTCCAGTAGAATGCCTTTTGCAGGAAAGTGTCGAATATAATATGCCTAATTGAAAAAAAAAATTAAAGTGATGACTTGGCTTAGCTCTTAACACTTATAATTACAATAGCAAATGTCTTGATTTAGGGGACTGAAGGAATATGAAATGAATATTTCATATGAGTATGAAGCATTCATATCAGTTGTTGATTTTTAAATTTTAACGGTCATTCCTTTTGCCAACACCAGATACTCCTTTACATGTTAAATTCCATTGATTTACATAACAGACCACTCATTAAGTTACTGTTGCATAGTATTTTGCTGTTGGAAAAGAATTAGCAAAAACCAGTTTATCATAGTGTGCTACAACTGCTGTAGAACAAGTTACAACAGGCCATAAATCAGAAAAGGATGGAAGTGTTGTTTGTAGGATGAGGAAGTGTATATGCCATGTAGAGTTGGATTCATGTTGCAATCTTCAATTTAAACTAGCTACAGAGTGCTAAAAAGCCCCCAAACAAAAAAAAAAAAAACAACAATTTTGCAGTGTTTTGCTTTTAAGATGGGCTTTTTTTGCCCGTTATGAAAAAAACCTGATGTTTTTCTAGCAGGAATTATTGACAAAACAAAAACCTATGAAATTAAGTTTGAAAATATTTATAGGATGAGAGCTACATGACAAGAACCTTTAATGATGATGAGGCAGTTACACAAATGACCTCCATAAGTAGTTCAAATCTTAGCAACAGTTTACAGAAAAAGTGTGCCTGAATGACTTTGCATAGTGAACAAATTTTTCGTAAAGAGTGATCTGTATCATGGTTGCACTGACCTTTCTTTGTCCTTTATTGTAAAGATTGACTTTCTACCCTGTATTTTGTTTGCAGTTTTGTTTTATAGTTGTGGCTCCTACACCTACAGACTATCAAATAAATTGTGACAGAGAGACCTTGAGTAATTTTAGCAGGAAACTTCAAAACAGAGAAGAAATGCAATAAAGGAATGGCAAAATAACTGATCTACTGGTAATATATAGTAAGATTTTAAAATAAAAGTATTTAGAACAAAGTAAAAAAGATGAGTAAATTGCCATGTCTGTTCATTGCCCTTCAACCTTCTGTTGCAATTAGAAGTGAAGTGCACATTACTAGAAAAACAGTTGTGTTTAGCAGGGAAACCCAGCTAGCTACGAAGAAGGAAGATTTCCCATCTCCCTGGGTTTTTTGATGTGGCTAACTGCATCAATGAATGGCTCATTAAGGAAATGTCTTTTGTGTTCCTTACATAAATACTTTCCCTCTAGTAAATCTGTTTTCTTCTTCTTGCAGAGTACTGTGAATAGTTATCTGAAGAGAATGAATGAAAAACTCAAGCCTCAACTATTGTTGTGTACTTCTTAGCTGATGTCCACCTAAGATCATCATTCATTGTTGCCAGGAAGAAGTTCAGTGAATCAATGCTTCTCTTTCAAAGTGAGATCAACTTTGTACTCTCTGTAAACGAGGTGCACTTGCATCAAGTGGGCACACCACAATGTTGCATGGCTGCTGGTTGGATTTCTCTCTGGTTAAAGAGTAGTTTGACTAATGAGTCTAGATCACATGAGTTTGATTGCCTTTATCAGATAAAAGAGTCATAAAAAATCCCAGTGGCCACTTACTTATCCCACTAAGTGGTACATACAATGGATACCTCTCAGGTTAAATAACTAAAATGAAGAATATCAGTGAGGAAAAAACAGCAACAAACTTGAATGTAATTAAATCAGTAAATTAGTTAGCTGCTATTTAAACTTTTCATATCAGAATTCTATCTCATTGCATGTCCAATCTTCTCTAGCCTGTTGAGATACGATACTTCATCTTAAACCTCAATTTTAATCTCAGCAATGTTCATCTGTGAACTACTAAATAGACACTGATTTTTGGACTCATATCTTATTGGAGAAAGAGTAGACATAAGTTAGAGATGTTTGGGTGGGGTGAGGAGGGCTAGTGCGGCAGAAGGGAGGCAGTCAGAAAATATATGCCTGGTCAAAATAGAGAAACAGCTGAGCTTTGGAGAGCACTTCTCTGTGACACCCACTCCCCACGCTCATATTTGCATTGCCAAATTATATACTTGGAAATACTGGCCTTTCTAAAACAGAAGAAGCAAGAGAGATAACAGTAAAAAGGTAAAACTTCAGGGAAACAATAAAAGGAATGGATGATTTTTTTCCAGTGTAAGAGTACAATGGAGGCCTTGTTCCTCTGCAATGTCTTGAAAACAGTTAGTGGATACTTTTCCCCTTTTTAATGTAAAAGAAATATTGTGAACTACTGTGTCAAGCAGCCAACTTCTAGTCTAGTTTAGGCGAGTTCTCAGTATAACATCTGGTTTCATGGATATGTACCAGCAGGTATAAAAAAAGTGGCTTTTTTACACTAAGGACAGATACACTTAATAGTCTTTTAATAAAGATGAGTATCTTTAACTTGCTTAATTCCACTAATATGGTTAAATATAAAGGGGTGACTGGGTTAGGTGAGATTGATGAAATTTAGCTATGCTTCAGTGAGCAAGGTCAGATTTTCAGAAGTGAGATTATCATTGATTTCATTCTAAGTTGTCTATGCTCAACCACTGAGTTATTGAAGTAGGTTCTGATTGGCTGGGTTTTGCATATGGATTTTTTTTCTTCTCTTAGCAAAGAAGTAAAACATTTTCCACAGACATCTCTACTTTTCCTTGATGTATGAGAACAGTGCCTTCTAGATACTATACTGCAGTAAACAAAGGCTTCTTTCAACTGAGCAAATATTGAGTAAAAGTGACTCGTCCTGTGAAGGAATAACACTTAACCTTGAGATCTGTGTGCTGTTTTCATGATTAGTGCTGCCCACCATAGGAGAAGATAAGACTCAAGACCATCTATACGGAAACTTACTGTGCACAACTCCACGAGACCTGACAAGATAAATCCAAGGGTCTTGAGGGAAGTGGCAGATGAAGTTACAAAGCCATTCTATCATATTTGAAAAGTTGTTGAAAACTAGTGAAGTTCTGCCATGTTTTACCCACAGCTGGCAACTGAGCACCATGCAGCGAATTACTTACTTTCTGCTGGTATGGTATGGGAGAGGACTGGAAGGGTAAAAGTGCGGAAGCTCACAGATTGAGATAAAGGCAGTTAAATCAGGAAAGTCAAGACCACACACAAGCAGACCAAAACAAGGAATTAATTCACCACTTCCCATGGACAGAGGGCAGATGTTCAGTCATCTTCAGGAAAGCAGAATTACATCATGAATAATGGTTGCTAGAAAAGTCAGAATTCCATCACTCCAGATGTCCTCCTCTTCCATTTTCTTCATCTTATTTTTAATTTCTGAGCATAATGACGCAAGAAATACACCTCTGGTCAGTTGGGATCAGCTGTCCTGGTTGTGTCATCTCCCCACTTCTCATGCCCTCCAGCCTACTTGCTGGTGAGGTGGTGTGAGTGGCATAAAAGGCCTTGGTTCTGTGTAAGCACTGCTCAGCAATAATAAACACAACTCTATATTATCAGCAAAGATTTAAGGCCAAATCCAAAACATAGCCTCATACAAGCTACTATGAAGAAAATTAACTCTATGCCATCCAAAACCAAGGATGGAAGTTTCCCAGGAGTTGCAAAAAGGGGAAACATAACCCCAGGATTAAAAAGGGAAAAAGATTTGTGGTGAGCAGGTCAAGGGAGGTGATTCTCCCCTCTACTTGACTCCTGTTAGACCATACCTGGAGGAAGTCCACAAAGATGACCAGGGCACTGGAGCACCTCCTCTGTGATGACAGCCTAAGAGATTTGGGATTGTTCAGCCTGGAGAAGGTCCCAGGGACACCTCATAGCACCTTCCAGTGGAAGAGAGCCTACAAGACAGCTGGAAAGATACTTTTTACAAGTGCATGTAATGATAGGACAAGGGCTAATGATTTTAAACTGAAAGAGGGTAGATTTGGATTAGAAGTTAGGAAGAAATTCTTTACTGTGAAGGTGGTGAGGCACTGGAACACTCTTCCCTGATACATTTTGGGTGTCCTATCCCTGGAAGTGTTCAAGGCCAGGTTGGATTGGCCTTTGAACAAACTGGTCTAATGGGAGGTGTTCCTGCCCATGGCAAGGGACGATTAGAACTGGATTTTTAAGATCCCTTCCAATCCAAACCTTTCTACAATTCATCTTAATAATTGAATTGTGGGCTGGAATATGAAGTTTTATAAAGTTGGGTGTTTTTTTTTCCTTTAAATGAAAGAACTGAGTTCAACTTGAAATTACCTTGCATTAAGTCAGTGGACTTTTAGTAACTACCGTAATACATACCTCATTTACTAGGCAATTTTGTCACATTGCAATACCTCCATGAATATGCAGCTTAAATGGAAGAACTAAGAGCTGAACAGTATACAAGCTGTTACTTTATCTGCCTAACTACAGCAGCTGGAAGAGGACACTTCAATTTTTAAAAGCTCATATAGATTTATAAAGGCAATAGTGGAAGTACCACTGGCTGGCAGTTCTGACAGCTGTCAGAATTTATTTAACAGCAGCAGCTTTACACAAATTATATTTGCACCCAAAATGAAGAAATTTCTCCTTTTCAGTGTTTTCACAGAAATAATATTTAAGCTTTTTTAATAAAGTTATTTCTATTCACATACATTTTTATGCGCATTTTATATATATGTGTTTAAACTGAATATTGTAAGTAAGAGCTACTGTCTGTCCCAAAATATTTAGCTAATTAGGAAGCATGAGAAAGGTTCAAGAAGGATGGGTTTTCTAGCAGTTTCTCTGTAAGTGCAGCCGCAGCTGGAAGCAACAGTGCTGTGCTGTCCTTTGGACATGCACTGTTCCTTTGTGCTGTGCCAAGTGGGCAGATATGTTTGTACCTGTTGGCTGTTTATTTTTTTCCGTATTCTGGACAAGACTTGGAGTTGCAGGGTTTCTGTGGAGAACCTTCCTTTCTGTGGAGAAGCTTTTTATGCTCCAGCTTCAAAAAGATGTTACATTAGGTTATAGCAAAGATAACGTTTGAATGAAAAGATGGAACCAATCATTCTCAAATTCAAAGTAGTTTATACTGGCTTGCTGAATTTTCTTCATATTCTGAAACAAAAAACCCCAATCAAACTATAGTCTGTAGAAACAAAACCAGACACAACACAGTGATGATAACCTAATGAAACCAGCTCTAATAGTGACAGGACAAACATCTTCCATGGTGCTAAGGACCCAACCCAAGGCTGGCTGCAGTGAGGCTGCCACTATGAGGCAACGCATTCATGGGCAGGCACACTCCTAGGGAATTATTCAAATGTTGGACCAGAACTACTGTGTTTCCAAAATCCAGGTCAAAGTGCACAACTGAAACTGACACAGAACCACAAGGATTTAATATCATCTCCTCAAGTCATTCTTTTGGGATACGGTCAAACCTGAGCAGCTTTGTTTTAAGGAATTTCACATACTGTGTGCAGATGAATTCATGTGTGGTTATCCACCCTTGTACTCTCAATCAACATAGCTGATTCCCCTCAGGAGTGTTGATCTTGGCCCACTTCACATGGAAAACAGGGACCTGGCTTTGCCCTCTGCACATCTCTACTGGAAACATTTAGGGTTTCTTAGAGTGGGGTGAGGTAGACAAAACTTAGGGTGGAAGATCACAGATTTTTTTCTAGATTAGTGCATCTGTGCACTTCGTTCTACTTTACACTACTGTAAGGAAGGACAAAATGTAATTAGAATAATAAGTGTATATTCTGGCAGTTTGGTGCCCTGGTTTAAAAAATGTCTACGGGTATATCTTTGAAATACGGTCATCTTGATAGTGGTCACTGCTTTCTGGTCTTTGTGGAGGCCTCAGTCCTTTACAAAGGCCTAAACAACATCAGTGATTGGAAAAGGTTGTAGTCTAGAGTCTTTTCTTTCTTGAAAACAACTCCAGTTTCAAAGCACTCTCAAGGCACTGTTAAACCAGCACACAGCAGCTGAGAAAAGTCTTTGAGTAATTAGATCTCAAACACAAATAAAGAAGGGTATTTTTCTTCATGGATACACAATTACATTGAAATTTTCTCTTAAGTTAAATTGGATAAAAGTTTACATTTCAGTGATCAAAGTAAAAAAACCAAAAAACAATCCAAATTAAATTGTTAGGTTTAGATTGAAATTTAAAACTGCAGCTCTGCCATCACTTTAGAAAGAACTCCTCAGAGGCTTTGCTGCCTGAGTCAGGCAGCCAACTAGAAAGTTGACAGGGGCTAGAGCTGCCATGTATGCAAACACACTACAGACACAGGTAGACAGCAGAGGAGTGAGAAACATCTTGTAAACCACCGTTGTAGAAAGCGCTCTCAGCAAGGCATGCTCTGATTTCAAGAAAACTAGGTGATTCAACCTGGACAAATAGGTCAGCAAGATGCCTTTGTGTGATGGTAGGACCAGGATACCCTGATTGCTCAGGTTACAAGCAGGGGATGTTTAGTTAAGCAAAGAAGTTATTTCTGCCTTCTTGGGTAAGGAAATTGAGGTGAGCATAAGGGAACACACTGTTCTTTAAACAAAACTTCTAAAATTTTTGAACTTTTTAGCTTTTAAAAGGAAGAGAAGCCCCAGAACAGATAACGTCACATGTCAAATTTTATTCCACCTGAGGAAGGTTTTATAATATTTGTTAGTTGCCAGGTAACAGGGTTTTATAACAGGAGATGCTGCCCATTTATGACCGGGGAACCCAGTTTGTTGTGTAGTGATGAATTGGTGCCTACTCTCAGATGGTCTCATTCCAAATGCAGTATGAATTTATTTTCCTTTTCTACCTTCTTTTT